>JAKVIS010000854.1:0-49045 GCA_033119425.1 Bufotes viridis | reverse complement strand
CCCCTTTCCATGAACCCACGCCTCTTTTCAATTTTCATTAAGTCACGCCCTTTTTTGAAATAGGTGCAGAAACTTTCTCTGAACCTAGATGCACCGAATTGTGCCACTGCTAAAACGTGGCTTCATCAGTGTCCTCCACCAGATGTGGTCTCAGACCCATATATACAGTAGCTGGCTTGCTAAAGTGGCTAAGAATTCCTTAGGGAGTTTAGAAGAAATTCAGAGCAAAAAGATGTTAGGAAAGAGAATGTGCCGTGAGGTCTCAGTGAATTATAGGTACCACTGGTTCTTTCAAACAACTGGGACTTCAAAATACATTTTTTAAACCCAGTTTTAAAAACAGTAATCGGGAATTTATTGTTTATAGGAAGGGTTGTTCCATCCAGATCTCTCATCTGTTGGGGCAGTAGCATCTACGAAAAAAAGTTTCTCTTGCCCTGGAGGACCCATTACGTGCATGTATAACATGGACAGCCCATTGATTTCAGTGGTATAGTGCTTTGCCTTTGGTGACGCTGTAGAGAAATTTAACATTTTTATTGAGAATTCTCCATAAATTACCGTGTATCACGTGGAGAAACCTTCTACTAAAAACGTGTTTCCAAAGGTGTTAGGTGGTAGGCTCTGTTACAGATTTTGTAGGTTGCCCCTGTTGATCTCCTGAAGCAGATTCTTGAGACAGTTCTTATTGGGAAAGAATTCACATGTTTATTGAGATAAATGACAGGGGCAGATTACAGAAAGTAAGGTGCAGAATGGAAGCATTAGAAAATGCTAAAAAATGGTAATGTCTTTCTCAAACTATAGATTTTTATTTGTATACCTAGGATCATACAGGCATATCATTAACATAGCTTAAAGGGAAACTGTCCTCAACTTTATGCTCACTGAGGGCAACATAAAATAGTGATAGAAATGCTGATTTCAGCGGTGTGTCACTCATGAGTTAAAAGTCAGTGTTTGCTGAGAACCAGGATCATAACTATTGCAGCACAGGTCTTGAAAAGAGTCAAATCTACTTGAGAAGAGTCATGGTTAGGGGTCATTTACACGACCGTGGTTTGGTTCCGCACCCGAGCCGCATTTTTTGCGGCTCGGGTGCGGACCCGTTCACTTAAATGGGGCAGCTAAAGATGCCCGCAAAAATGATGTCATGTCCTATTCTTGTCCGTTTTGTGGACTAGAATAGGCATTTCTATAAAGGGCCGTCCGTTCCGTTTCTCAAATTGCGGAAGGCACACGGGCGGCATCCGTGTTTTGCAGATCTGCAATTTGCGGACTGTAAAACATGGCGTGTTCGTGTGAACAAGCCCATATTTATAATCTCCTGCTCTCCCCTCCCATCTGCTCATGATTGGCAGTTCTCTCCTAGACAGAAAGGGAGAAAACTAGATAGAAGACTGTCAATCATCAGCAGGTGGGCGGGAGAGCAGGAATTCATGAATAACCATGACTCTTCTCAGGCAGCCGGGACTCTTTTCCAGGCCCAGTCTGCAATGATTGTGATGTTGGTTCTCGGCAACCACTTACTTTTAACTTATGACAGACCGCTGAAATCAACTCACCTGTCTCTAATTTATGCTGCCGTTAGTATGGGTAACATAAAGTTGATGACAAGTTCTCAGTTGAGTGCAGTACATAGACATCAATAGCTGTTATACATGAACTTATCGATACATTATTATTCATTTACATGATGACATTAGAACATTGCTATGCATTACTAGGGGGAAGTTAGCCATTCTCTTCACATTCTTGATTTGCTAAATGTTTTCTTATAAATATCTATTATAGTTTCTCAGGATTCATATAACACTAACCTTTAGTCTTTCTTTTTTCATTGCCCATATTCGTTAAAGTATCAAAACTCGACACTTGCACCAATTAGGCACACTCATAAATAGTATACTCATAAAGAGTGCATTAATTTGAACATCATGACCACATGTTTAGTCCTATTAGAAGACAAATCTTATTTATTGATTACTTGAAGCTCTAACCACAATGCATGACATTAGAATTTATTTATACACTAACAAGTCATTTCTTCGCTAAACTTTTTGAGTTAAGATATCTGACTTGAGACAATATGGCCAACTCTACAATAAAACTGTATTCACCTACAGCGCCTCTGGGGAAAATATTCGCAGTTGCAGTGAACCTGAATACGTTTGTCAGATATTTCTCTATTCTTCTACAGACATAGATTTTTAGGTATCGACTCAAAGCAAAGCAAAGGATTATCTGTAAAGATATTTTTTTTAACTATATTTGAATAATGGTCACTAGTTGAAACAGCCTTTACATTTTTGTACTATGTGGGGCAATTTCAGAAGAGCACAGTTTCTTTATGAAATACAATAAAATATCCCAGCATGCCTCCATGCTATTGGTTTCCGCAGATCACTGTGAAATAAAAGGTATATAACACAAAAGGGTCATCATTGGACGGCTACATGTGGTCGGGTTGAACCAAAATGCTGATTTCCCCGCCAATATGCTCAAGTTAGAAGATACAGAAACCTATCTCTATTACTTTTGGATTTTCCCATCTGGTTACCTAAGATTTAAAGAGGACCTGTCACCAATGCAATCTGAAAGCAGCATGTTATAGAGCAGGAGAAGCCGAGCAGATTTATATATAGTTTTATGGGAAAATATTCAGTAAAACCTGTAATTTTATAAATGTATATCTTTGGGTTTTTCACTTCCTGAGAACAGCTATCGGTACAGGAGGGAGGGGTTATCAGTGACTGACTATCTCTGTATACACACAATGCTATCAATCACTGGTAACCCCTTCCCCTGTACCGATAGATGTTCACAGGAGGTGAAAAAAGCAAAGATATAAATGTAAAAAGGACAGAATCTTTCCCCACAAAACTATACATCAATCTGCTCAGCTCCTCCGGCTCTATAACATAATGCTGTCAGATTGTATTGCATTTTGTGGTGACAGATTCCCTTTAAGCTTCCCCTGCACATTTTGTTCACTCCATGTTATTTAAAGCATTTATTACCAATTTTTAACTATATGGTCTTCAAAACATATCCAAATAATCACATGGAGAACCTCCAACTTTTTTTCCCCAACGTATACAGTAAACATACGGCAAAAACTTGATGTGGATCCAGGCTAAACTGTTTGTACCACTTTTAAATGAATGTAACTATTGAGCGTGAGCTTCTATTTCTAAGCTGTAAATTGACTTGTGTGCAATCCTGTGCACTACAGCTGTTACACAACAGGCTGCTTTCAAACAACAGTGAAAAACGGATACACTGTCAGTTTTTCATAGCCATTTTGCATCCATGTGCACATCCATATTCCGGCCGTCTATCCACTTTTAACTGCCATTTTGCTTCAGTTTTTAATGGTCGCCAAAAACGGGTAAATTTCATAGTTTTTTTTTTTTAAATCCCAACCCCTGCAGTGCCCTCAGTATACATAATGCCCCCATAGTACTCTCTAGACATCAAATGGCCCCCTTTGTAGCCCCCATAATGAATAATGCCCCCTTAGTGCCCCCCCAGTATGAATAATTAGTGCTCCTTAGTAGGAATAATGACCCCCCTTTGTTCACCCCAGTAGAAATAATGATCTACTTAGTGCCCCCCTTTCTGCTGGTGTCACAAAAAAAAAATACCTCACCGCTACCGAACATGTGGAAACACTCGCTTCAAGCTGGAACATGCAGGACCTGGCATTCCCAGCAAAATCATGTGACATCATCACACAGGAAACGTCAGGTCCTGCTGTCTCCAGTGCAGAACAAGTGTTCCGTCATGTGCAAGTGGTGAGGTATTTTTTATTTTACCCTCTAATAGGCCATTTTTTTTAAAGAAGTGTACCTGTTAACAGCTGTTAGATGCTTGCACTCCTGTATAGACAGCCATTAAAAGCAGGCCCAGTCATTTCAATGGGGTCCTAAAAAAACAGCCATGTGAATAGCCCCAAAGACTTTAAGGGTACCTACACATGGGTGGCACCCTAACTGGTTTTGCAGATTTCTGCATGGGAATCTGCTCGTATTCCACTAAGTGTGCAGGCACCCTAACTGGTTCTGAAAACAGCCGTCACACATCCGTTTTTCGCTGTCATGTGAATGCAGCCTTAAAATCAAAAGTCATGCAAAAAGTCTATGTGTAGTCCCATCCTAAGATCAATGGCAGTCCTTCTGCTGGGACCCCCACTAATCACGTGAATGCAGACCAGGTATCCCTTGGGGCCCCCAAAATGGTCGGAGCAGGTCGAGCATGCACAATGCAACTCCTGCTGCTCCATTTATTTCTACAGAAGCTCTGTACACCGCTGAGAACAGCAGCTCCCATAGAGATGAATGGAGCGGCAGGCTCCTTTCATTTTTTAGGGAATAGGGGAGCTCCGAGAGGTAGGGGTTCTGTGAGGCAGCGACAGGCCTTATATACGAAGGAAAGTATGTGTCTCCGAGAATGGTGCAGGAAACATATTAGAGGGGATGCACCTGAGATATTCCACCAAGGTGCCCGGCCTTGGTGGAGTGGAAGCCACTAGCTAGAGTGTCCACTGAGATAGATAGTTGACACTTTTGCTACCTAGTATAGCTGGTATCAGCTAATCCGGGCCTGGCTTTAACTGGGAGTAAGCAAAGAGCTGGGTGGGTGCTTACTCCCCACAATCTACTCCGGGGTTTATACGTGGCTCATGTCCACGGTTGTCTTTTAAAAGTAAGCAGCAGGAAGCAGGGTGTGTCTGTGGAGTCAGAGGCTGCAGATCACAAACTGCAACGCACATGTGAGGCAAACACTGGCCTGCTGACTGATTACCTGACCCGGCTGCGATCCGGCTGTAACTGAACTGTAAGTTTGCCGGAACAAGCAATAAACCATGTTGAAGAGACTTTGTTGTGTCCCTGTCTTTCGTCAAAACTGGTCATAGGAGCCCACAGCATTACAGTTCCCAATTCTCATGATAGCTGTGAGTCCCAGTGGTAGGACACCCACCAATCTAATAGTTATCCCCTATCCTGGGGGATAACTTGTAACAACCAGGATAGCCCTTAAAGTACCAATACTGCTCCTGATTTCTGCCTTCAAAAACGGCATAAAAAACTGAACCGTACCTCTAAACTTTTTGTAGCACTTTTTATTGATTTTATTAAGTGACAGTTGCAGTGCAGAAGATTGCATAAAAGTCAATTTACTGCAGTGGACTACAGCTATAGTTCAATAGTGAAAATCGATTAAAAGGGCTGCAAAAAGTATAGTTGTAGATGTTCAGTGCATCCAGCATAGACGGATAATGTCATGAACCACTGGATCTCCATTGACTTATGACAGGGATCCGGCCAGTTTCCGGCATCAATGCCGGCATTTGACTGGACAAAAAGTCCTGCATGCAGGACTTTTTGTCCAACCGTAATCAGGCATTTATGGTGGAAAGCATTCAGATCCCCGTCGGATCCCATTATAGTCAATGGGATTTGGCGGTTCATGGCATTATCCGGCTATGCTGGTGAACTCTAGCCGGCTGTTCCTCTGTCAAATCAGCCTGACGGAGATGTGAATGTATCTCAACTTTGACTGCTCCCCTCGTTCTCAGGATTTGGGGAAGTTCCAGCAGTTTAACCACACTGGTTACACCCTTAGGCTCCATTCACACGTCCGTAAGTGTTTTGCGGATCTGCGGATGTGCACATGGCCTGCATTATAATAGAAAATGCCTATTCTTGTCCGCTTTTGCGGACAAGAATAGGACATGTTCTATTTTTTTGCGGAAACGGAAGTGCGGATCCGGAAATGCGGATGCGGACAGCACATAGTGTGCTGTCCGCATCCCTTCCGGCCCCATTGAAAATGAATGGGTCCGCACCCGTTCCGCAAAATTGCGGACCCATTTTGCAGACGTGTGAATGGACCCTACTGTGTTTGATTGTTTCGAGTTTTACTCCAATAAGACAAAAGTCTGTGTGTAAAGTGTGACACAGCATTATTATAGCTGTATTACTTCAACCGTTATATCGCTACAGGTTAAACAAAAATATGTCTTGCTGTCATTTATAGCATAGGTTATTAAATCTGTAAGACTGCACACTGGTAGATCTGCTGTCAGCAGGGGATTAATGACATGACATGAGCTATTGCTTAAAGTAATACTGAGTAATCCGTAACTGGAAACTATGGCCCATTGGATATGCCTCCTTCTATTCATTTATTTTCATTCATAGCTTACATTTCATATAATGGCCATATAGTGCACATGTAGTAGCACTGATACACTTGATGTCTAGCTAGTCAAGGATATAAATGTATTTTCTTGACAAATTCAAAGCAAAGCTTTACCATGGAATCGCTAAATTATTTTAATACTTTTACATGAAAGAAGTGGATATTCCTTGACTCGTCGTATACTTTACAGTCTGCCATAGTGCTCGAAGGAATTGCTCATATTGCAATTCTTATTGGAAAAGCTTTCAGTAAAGGGTTCTATAATTTTGGATATTGGTCATATTTAGGAATTGCAAGTCAGCCCCATGAAAACCCTTTTGATCTCATGATTTACACCAATCACACACTGACGGCAGAAAAGCTGTCCCTGCCTTGTCCTGACGAGGTCCAATCCCATTTTTGGCACTTACTACTATATTTTGCAGCTGTCTAAATTTGTCACAAGACCCCATGCATATAACTACATTTGGGTTCTGAGTATGACCTTTCAAATGTATATGAGTTCCTCCAGTTTTACACTGAGGCATGCAGAGCTGTTTTGCAGGGTTTGGGATTGGGGTAGAGCTACTCTGGGTCCTCTGGACACTGTTGAGGTGTCACAACATGTTGCTGCACTCCGAAAGGGATGGTAAGGCATGCTGCACCCCAATTTGTAATAAGTCCAGAGAGTCCAGGGTTTGAAGTAAACCAGTGTGCTTCTTTACTGGAGGAAGCCAAGTGCCAACAATACAAGCAAGGCACTGAGATGGCTTCTTTAGTCTCCGAAGCTCAGAAGTCCTGCTGGCTCCCAGGCCAAAGGGCTGGTGACCCAGGGTCTGTGGCTCAGTATCCCCTTCTCAGCGCCTTCTACTGGTCACTCATGCACTCTAGCATAGTATCTTCTACCACACACTGGTCCCTATCTGCAGACAACTATGGGTTCTGACTGCTCTATTTTTATATAGTTTTTTGCTGAACTATAACCTTCTAGTGGGAGGGGTGGAGTGGAGAATCACAGCCAAACAGAAACATTGTTGCAATTTCAGTCTGCAATAGATTTGTATAGATTTCCAATACAAGTCTATGAGAAGGACCAAGCAGTTTTTTCAGATATAAACAAATCTTCAGATGTAAACAGAGCTAAACCAGACAGTCAACAGGTCCGTGTGCCTTGTTTCCCCTAGAAACGTTTGCATAGTCCATTATAGAAACTGTTTTAGATTCATTACTTCTCAGTGCATAGATAGAAAATCCCAAAGTCTCTCAGTATTGGCTGTCTGTGCATTAACCGTTTCCACTGTGCAGTGCAGATATAGTGCAATACCAGTGCAAATGAAAAGGATATACTGTATGACAATAAACATATAAATGCAGTTCAACAATAAAAAACAGTATAAGTGTACACAACGACATAAATCACAGTGCAAGTTAGCCTTTCAAAGTGCAGTAAAGTAGTGAATTGATAGCTTTGCATAGTAGCATTAAGGGCAAATATCCATAAATGTTTATAAGTGCAAATTACCCTTGCTCCATTTTCTCATGAATTCTGTAAGAAAACAAAATTTTTGTATATTAAAAAGGGTTCTCCGGGAATTAAGAGAAAAAAATTACTTAAAATACTTAAATATTAATTTATTATAAATTTATTCCCAAATTAGAGGGAAATAAATGGCTGCCTTCCTATTAGTACACACAAAACTTCTCCTGAATACAGTTTAGGCTCCATTCACACGACCGTATGTTGTCCGCAAAAAAAATGATCCGTTTTTTTGCGGACAACATGTCGTGTGAATGGAGCCTTAATGTGATCTTCAGCTGAATCTCTGTAGGATCGGAGTTCATGAGGAGACATAAAGTACAGAGAGGAGGTGGGGATGTGGCTGATGAGCAGCAGCTCGTATGCAGTCTCTATTACCACAGTCTGTCCTGTCCATCCTCTCTCTACTTCATGTCTCCTAAGGAACTCCATTCCTACAGAGATCCAACTGAAGATCTTATCAGCTGTATTCAGAATCAAAATTCCTGAGAAGTAGAGCAGAGAGGAGGATGGGGAAGCTCTTTAGCTCAGTAACTTGTCCTGCTGTCTGATCAGGAGAGGTTTTGTGTGAACTAATAGGACGGAAGACATTTTATTTCTCCTAATGATTGCTCCCTAGATATAACGAGCCATTATAACTAATGAAAGGTATTTGGGAATATATTTATAATACAGTAATATTTTTAATTTTTTTAATTTCCAGAGAACATCTTTAAGAAGTGCTCTCCCCTGAATCTCTCCCCTGGATCTAGATGAGAATCTATGTCTCAGAGAGGCACCATATTATGGCAGTGGGAGCACCTATGGCTCTGCAGCACTGATTAGTAGGCACTAAGGGGCACATTTATTAAGACCAGCATTTTAGATGCCAGTGTTAATAAGCCCCTGTGCTAGCAGTGGATCCGCTGAAGTTATGTAGAGTTGCCGGCCTCTCCATAACTTCGGCAGATCCACTGCCGCATCTAAATGTAAGACAGCTTTCTTATTGTCTTACATTTAGACCATTTTCTACGCCTAAACCAGGGATAGAAAATGATGAATTAGATGCCCGCCCACTTTTTTAGACCTGGCGTTTCATAAATGACCCCCTAAGTGTAATACACATGTAGGGACTGTTGCTCTGATTATTATTATTATCTATGAAGCCTTATGCTGTTCATTTGTTTCTTGCTCCATTGTTTGTAGACTGACATGCATAGCCTGACCCAAAGGATCTCAGAAGGAAAAGTCTTGATCAAAAAGGAGCCTGTTCCAGTAGATTAAGAATGTTTTTTGTTTTTTTTATTGCTTCTTATAGTTGGAAGAATAGATAATGATTTCTGTACTTATTACATTTAGATCCAGGTTAATTTAAATACGTGCAGTTTATGCAGCACAACACACACCATGTGGAATGGCTAAGCAAAAAATTTATAAAAAACATCATTAACAGTTTAGACATACTTTTATGGCATCCCAATAAGCACTTACTGACATATAAATTAACTAATTGACTAAATACTACAAAGGCACAAGTCTACCAAACTATTTTGCATCAAAAATGATTATCCCTTTATTGATACATACTTAAAAAATTACCAAAAATGTATATGTAAATGAAAAGGATAAAAAGAGATATCACACCCGAGAAAAAGAAAGATTGAGCATACAATAGTAATAAATGGGATAACACATCATAATGATATAATCAGTATAGAGAGATCATTACCACTGTATGCTAATATTTGTGTCATACACATTTATAAAACATTCATGTAAAGTACTAAGAAAAAGTATCTTTGCTAGCCTGTGCAGCGAATTCCTGTCTTCAGTGGTCTTTGGCCAATGACTTCGGATTTCAACAATGGGTAGACGCGCACATTAATGCCGCTGTATGGTACACAAAGAATGGTGGGATATTCATTTCACGGCATTTCTTCCTCTTGACCAAATTTTTGCTGATCTCAGAAAACCTCTCTAATGGTGGGGCTGCTCTTCAATAGGGGACAAAGGATGTGCAGCAGGTCTGCATTTTGATGGACCTGAGTAATCACAAAGGTTGGTTGTGGTGACCATTAGCTACCTAGGGGCCTACCTGGATGCAGCTGGACACAGCTGGCTGTATGGGTGCAAAATTGAGGCTGGATGGCTGCCGGGGATAGATATATACAACAAACTTCAAAATAAGTCAGGTTACTTAAAGGGGTTGTCCAGGTTCAGAGCTGAACCCAGACATACCCATAATTTCACCCAGGCAGCCCCCCTGATGTTAGCATCGGAGCATCTTATGCTCTGATGCGCTCGCTTCCCCCGCTCTAAATTGCACAGGGCAAGGCCTCTTCAGTTTACAATAACACACTGCCTGGCAGAAGTTTCCGCCCGGCAGTGTGTTAGGTGACATCACCGGCTCTGATGGGCGTGCTTTAGTGCTGCCCTAGCCGTTTTACAGGCTAGGGCAGCACTAAAGCCTGCCCATCAGTGCTGGTGACGTCACCGGGCTTCCTGGCAGCCCCATGGAGAGCCCGATTCGTCACCGAAACTCCGGAAAATGTCTTTGCCCTGCGCGATTTAGCGCAGGGCAAAGGAGAGCAACGGAGCATGAACTGCTCTGAACCTGGACAACCCCTTTAAAGGGACCATCTCACTTCAGAAAACAGCATTTTTTAGTTAATACAAGCCACTTACTAATGTATTATGATTGTCCATATTGCTTTTTTTTTTTGCTGGCTAGGTTCAGTTTTCCGACAAATTGAACATTACTTGTTTCCATGGGTCCATTGGTGGTCGTGCTTGCCCAATATGGATTATAACAATACATTAGTATGTGGCTTGTAATAACTTAACATGATAAATGCTATTTGCTGAAGTGGCACAACCCCTTTAAATGTAAAGTCTGGTGGGAAGTGGCTGATACCAGACTCACACCTATTGCCATATTTTACTGTGTGATTTCTTTATTGTGGATCTGGAAGGGCACTTAAAGAGGTTTTCTGGTACTTTTATATTGATTGCCCAGGACAGACCATCAATATCCTATAATAGGCCATCAATGGCCACCTCGCCATTTATCTGCTCTGCAGTAGCTCCACCACCAGAAGTACACGTTCACTATGTAGTGGACAGAGCTGGTTATTGCAGCGCTGCTTACATTGATGTGAATGGTATCATCGCTGCAGTACCAAGCTCCATCCACTACAGAAATCAACGTAGCTGTGTAGTCGTGGTACTGAAGCTACTGCAGAACACTTGGTTGGTGGAGGCTCAGGGTGTAATCCGGTCATTTTGCCTGGGCTTTTATAACTCACTGTCACTTTAGGCTACATCATCTAATGGAGGATATGGATTTTGCGGGACATTTATTGTGTTTTTTTTTTAAAAAGTAGCAAATTTTGTCACTCTACATAGTTGTGGCGAATTTGCAACTTCCCCCATCTCACCACTTTTCAGAAGTAGGGAGAAAAGAGGGCGTGGCGAGGGTGGTCAGCTTTCTGGTGTGAATAAAGACAAAAAGCTGCGGAAGCTAAGAGGCACAACCAGCGGGAAAATGCACCAAATCTATGAGACGCCTGAACTTCTACATAAATTTGGTGCATCCTCCGGCTGCACAAGAGGAATCAAGACCGGCAAAGAAAACGCCTTGACAAATGTTCCCCTATGAAAGTACCTAAATATAGAACTAGATAGATTTCAAAAGCAACGTGCGTATGTTTGAAATGGATTCTGCTGGCAGTCCCCATTTATCACACTGAACAGCTCCATGGTCAGCCTTTCCTGGCAGCCTGCAGACATGTATGTCCTATGAGACAATCTCTTGGAAGCGGAGAGACGTCAGACTGCCTTTGCAGCTATTGTGGGCAGCAGACTCTAGACTGTTGCCATTCAGCTGATATGCACGGCATGAAATCTGTCAACAGATGCTACTAGCAAATGATGAAGTCTGCAGGATTACAATGGATGAGATTGCTAATCATAGCTGCAGTTTGTAAGGTCTGGGGTAATCCAGCCATCTTTCTATCAAATTCTATCAAGGGCTATCAGATGTTAACTGACCTCTACGGAGAACATATTGTTGGTGTAACCCTTTTATTAAAGGGAACTTGTCAGGTTGAGCATGGTGTTTGAGCTGCAGGCAGCACGTTATAGAGCAGGAGGAGCTGAGCAGATTGATATCTAGTTTTATGGGAAAAGATTCAGTAAAACTTATCTTTTGTTCATTTAAGTTCCTTCTCATTCTGAGCTTTGAAGTCAAGGAGGCGGTCCTATCAGTGACTGACAGCTCTCTCTGTATACACAGTCATAGAGGGAAGGCCGTCAATCACTGATAGGACCGCCTCCTTGACTTTAAAGCTCAGAATGAGAAGGAACTTAACCACTTCCCATCTGCCCGTTGACTATAAACGTCCGGGTAGTGGTTGTTTATCTCTGAATGGACTTTCTGAATCGTCCATTCAGAGATAGCAGCTGCACACTAATCGTGCAGCTGCTGTGTCAGGGGCCCGCTGTCAGTGACAGCAGGGCACCCCAGGGAGAGGGCAGGGACAGTTCCCAGGTGTATACACAGTGCTCAACGAACGTCAGGAAGGGGGTAAATGGCCCGGATGGGAAGTGGTTAAATGAATGAGAGACAAGTTTTACTGAATCTTTTCCCATGAAATTATATACCAATCCGTTCCATTTCTCCTGCTCTATAACATGCTGCCTGTATCTTACATTACATTTTCATGGTAGCAATTTCCCTATAAGAATAAAAGGGTTTGTCCATGCAGTGACACTCCAGTCTGAACATGGTCACGCATTGTACAGGGGTCACAAAGGTCACAAAGTGTGCAATTCTCTCTATGCAATGTACAAGTGTCCCATAGATTGCAGGGAGTACCATGTACTGTATGAAATGACCGCTGCAGCACTATTTACATGCAGAGGCACTCAGTTCAGTGGTGCCTTAGGAAGGAAGGGGATTTTTACCTACATGAAATAGAAATCCCTCTACGTGTACGGCTACACGGGGTGACTTCACTGCTGATTTGCTGTCATTGCAATTCAGCGGTGGGTTATTCTGGTCAGATGCTACAAAAATGCTACAAATTGGCTGTTTTTGCTGGAGCATTGCTACCAGAATAGCATCCAGTCTTCTGCTGTTTTCAGCCCTTACTTCAATGGAATCAGCGTTGCGGTAATCAGCTGTGTAGTTTCAGAGCTACCGCAGAACAGCTGATCGGCAAGAGTGTGAGGTGTCGGACCCCTGCCGATCAGATTGTGATGGATAGTGTCATACTCGGTAGGGACACACCCATCTGGACCTTCACTGCAAACTGCTAGCAATTCATTCATAACAAGAATAGTACAACACAGAACCATAAAAATGGATGGTCCAGAATTGTTATTACATGGGGAATGCAGGTCATTGCTAAAATAGACATGTCAGAAGAGGTGGCAGGTCCTCATTAAATGTTGGTCTCATTATGACAAGCTCCTCTTTATAGGCTGTAGACCTCTCTGTAGACCTTTTTATTGGTCAGGGAAGGAAAATGCTGACTCCCCTCTTTGGCAAACACTACCAAACTCCTTCCTGTGCCAGTAGCTGGCCTAGTAAATAAAAGTCTATTGACATTTCCCTGTTGAAAGGGTTGTGCCAAGTGCCAGCTTGGCTGTTTTCAGAAGTCCCATAGCGGTGAATGGAGAGCGCACCTTTAAGTGTAGCCACTGCATCATGCACAGCTATGGGGCTGCCAGAAATAGCGATATTTTCAGAACTTCTGTAGTGATGAATAAAGGGTGGCCGGGCATGCGCACCTGCTCTCCGTTTACTTTGGGGGCCTAGCGATATGCCATCAATGTACCAGATGGGCCAACCACTTTAAATTACTAACACAGGAGTATCCCACTCAGTTCAGTTTTATCAGAACATTTGGATCAACTCACAGATATACTAGGATTTCAACCAATAAATGTCAAATCAGCCATATCTTAATTAATTTAATGTTATTCTAAGTATCAACATTAGTTAAAAGGGTTGTTTCATCTGATCTATAGCATATCGATAGGATCTGTCATAAATATCTGATAGGTGTGGGTTCGACTTCTAGGACTTGCCTCTATCTCAAGAATGGGGCCCCGCCATGAACAGAGATCACACTGTTCATGTTTCTGGGGAGCATATGTTCTCTGTTTGTAGTCATTCGCTTTTCACACTTTTTTCTTCTGATCCAGACCACCATGACAACTTCTTTCAGTAACAACTTTCATCCGCAGAGTTTGCATCAGACATCTTTGTCTCCTCACTTTTCCAGCATCCTCCCTACCTTTCGCCAACCTATAAAAATCTGTGCTTGTTGCTGGCCCTATTACTGTGCCTAACATGGGGTATGATGCCCCAAATACTGTACTTCATAAACAGCGTTATAACTAAAGTTCTTGTAGACAGCACCCCTAATAATTTCCTGAGTGCCCCTTTAATAAGCAATAATCTTTCATGTGCCCACTTAATAACTAATAATAATAACCCCTCATTGCCTTACACACAATTGTACCTTTGTGCCCCCCTCCAAAAGATTAAAAGTTGTCCTCAGGTCACTATACTACACCCCAGTACCAGCATTGCAGTCACTTCACACTGATTAGATTTGCTGTCAGGCAGCTCAGGAATATGATGCCATCCTCTGTCATGGCTGAGCAGCTTTACAGAAACAGGGGGAGGGACAGGAGTGCATCCCGCCTCCTTGTCCTGTCAAGCTTCTCAGCCATGACAGAGGATCAAATCATTACCAACTATTGTAGAGTAGGGTTACTGCTCTACAATTGGTAGTACTGGAGTGATCATACCTGTGATTTTCTCTCAGGCTGAGCAGTCTGACAGCACATCTCATTAGTGTGAAATGAATGTGTATAGTGAAGCCCCAACCCCCTCATCCACCCTAAGCAGTAAAAAATAAATATTATTTGCACGTTAATCTCCTGCTGCTGTCAGCTGTGATGTATAATGTGATAGGCACTTGTTATTAATGTAGGGTTATTGCATTTGCACATCATGTCCTGCCAGAGTTATAGGCTTTTCAAAGGATGCAGTGATGGGATGCTTGAACAGTCATCTAGCTAGTGACTAATTGTAGTACAAATAAAACTTGTATATTGCATTTCACTGTTAGCAGTTTTTCTTATTATTACTTAAGGTATAGCGTTAATCTTTATTAGCATGGTTCCTCTAAATCTATCTCAAAAGTTTAGCAATTCAGCCCCTTTGCTTGCATTCAAATGCCACTTGCTTGTCGGCGTGATGCATCCCTGGTGAGAAGCACCCATCCCTGGTACGCATTACTGGAAAAGATTCTGTAACTAAGTACACAGTACAGTAAATCCTGCTGGAAGCACTGTGTGCAGTCATGTAGTTTTAGCATTGTGAGTAATGCTCTTGGTTTGGACTCTCATATCTATTTATAAGACTTTATGGGCCTCTTTAGCGCACAGGAGACTGTCATGACGGGAAGGGTACAAGATACAATAAACTTACAAGTAACAACAAGCGTCTAGGCCAGTGATGGGCAAAGTGCGGCTCTCCAGCTGTTGCAGAACTACAACTCCCAGCATGCAAAGACTGTCTACAGCTATCAGCCTACTGCAGGGCATTGTGGGAATTGTAGTTTTGCAACAGCTGGAGAGCCGCACTTTGCCCATCACTGGTCTAGGCCAAAGCTGGGGATAGTGGTCACCTCCTGACAAAATCCTATCAGCTGACCCTAGAGTGCTATGCACACGTTTAGACCCCAAAGGTGGGAATAAACGTGCCCCTGTGCCTAAGACTGAATATATCCTATAGTCCCTGAGATAGTGGACAAGGGGGAATAAAGGCAGCCTGCCTCCCCAAATCCTAAAGGAGGCAGGTGTCTAACTAACAGACTAGACAGAACACCAAAGGGAAACCAAAATACATTTATCTTGAAGCTGAGCAGAAACAACAATCCACCTTTCCTCAGAGTGAGAAAGAAGCTATAACCCGCACAGGACACTGGGTGGGGTCGTTTGTGTGAGTTTAAATCTCGCCCCTTCCCAGTGTCCTGTGCGGGTTATAGCTTCTTTCTCACTCTGAGGAAAAGTGGATTGCTGTTTCTGCTCAGCTTCAAGATAAGTGTATCCTGGATGCCAAAAAGGGTTAATTACTCTTACTGGTAATTGGATTTTCCAATAGCCCCCCCAACGGCACTGACAGGAGGGTGCACCCTGCCTCCAGGACAGGAAACAACACGGAGGCTCAAATTTTAAAAGGGGCCTCCTCCCTTACCTTACCCTTACCTAATCAGTGAATAACAAAGTACATGGTAACAAAGTACACGGTAGTGATGCAAAAATAAAATTATATTAATTCAACTGGAATACAAGAATTAACCTGAAATCATAAATACAAGTAACCCATAATTAAGGGTGGGAAACCCCCATTGCCATTGGGGAGGCTATTGGAAAATCCAATTACCGGTAAGAATAATTAACCCTGTTCACCAGCGCTTCCCCCAACGGGACTGACAGAAGGAATAACAGAGGAGTTTTACTAGGGTGGGATTACGGCAGAAAGAATTCTGCGCCCAAAGGATAAATCCTGATTATGCATGACATTTAATTTATAATGGTTGAAGAAAGTCATTGGATTTGCCCACACAGCTGCTTTACAAATTTGTTCAATAGAGATGGCCGCATTTTTTGCCCAAGAGGTCTACATAGCCCGTGTTGAATGGGCCCTGAGTCCCTTCGGAGGATCTAGGTTCTTCTGAGTATAACAAAGAGAAATCGCCTGCTTTATCCACCTTGCAATGGTGGCTTTACTGGCTGCCTGGATTTTGTTAGGCCCCTGAAACTGAAGGAGGAGGTGATCAGATTTTCTATCTTCTCTCCAGATTTTTAAGTAGGCAAGCACACATCTCACATCAAGGTTATGAAAGCGCCTCTCCAGGTCTGTCGAATGTGATGGACAAAATCATGGTAAACTGATTTCCTCATTACAGTGAAATCTGGATACTACTTTCGGTAGGAAGGATGGACAATGTTTTAAGATTATCCTGTCCTCTAGGATCCTAAGATAAGGAGGACGGCAAGTGAAGGCCTGTATTTCCCCCACCCTTCTTGCCGTTGTTATGGCCAGGAGGAAGGTAGTCTTTAGGGGCAGAAGTTTGAGGGAAATATCTTCAATAGGTTCAAACGGAGAGTCCATCAGTGGCGTAAGGATTAGGTTCAAGTCCCAGGGTGGGATGGTAGAGTGTAATCTGGGGGAATCTCTGGTTGCTCCCTTGATGAATCGCATAATTAGAGGATGATCAGATAGGTTTGTCTCTAGAAAAACCGTTTAAGCGGAGATCTGAACTTTAAGGGTGGATGGCTTAAGCCCCTTGTTCAAACCTGTCTGCAGGAAGTCCAGAATGACAGGGATGTTGACTAAGGAACTTTGCTGGATCCTGTTACTAGAAAACAAAAGGAAAGCCTTCCATATCCTGAGATAGATCTTGGAGGTTATAACCTTTCTACTCTTTAGCAGGGTGGAGATTACAGGGTCAGAGAGACATTTCTGCTTCAGATTTTGGCATTCAATCTCCATGCCATCAACTTAAACTGAGAGACTCCTGGATGGGGTACTGGCCCCTGTTGGAAAAGGCCCAGAAACACTGGAAGAGTCCAGGATATTCCCTGGGATAGTCTGAGTAAGAGGGGAAACCAGGCCCTTTTGGGCCAACAGGGAGCAATCATGATGACCTGTGCATCCCCTTCCACCACCTTCTTTAGGGTTCTCGAAATCGGGCCGAATGGGGCGAATGCATATAACAGACCCTTTGGCCAAGGGCAAGATAGGGCATCCACTATTTCTGGACCGTCTATAGGACACAGGGAACAAAACCTCTCTACTTTTCTGTTCATCCGATCTGCGAATAAATCCAGAATCGGAACACCCCACATCTTGGTAATTAGAGAAAAGACATTGGGATGTAGAGTCCATTCTCCCTCTTTTAGAGTTTAATGGCTGAGAAAATCGGCCACCATATTGCTGCTTCCTTTTAAATGCATGGCCGTTAGAGAGGATAGGTGTTTTTCCGCAAAAAGAAAGATATCTCTTGATGTTGCTGCCAGCGATCTGCTTTGGGTACCTCCTTGCCTGTTTAAATAAGCGACTGTCGTCATATTGTCCGACAGGATCTTGATGTGATCGAGAGAGGTCCTTGAGTGAAGGGCTAGAAGAACTTCATAGACTGCTCTGAGCTCTCTTAGGTTTGATGATGCCTGTAGTATGGAATTGTCCCAAACTCCTTGAACCATAAGGTCGCCCGCATGGCCTCCCCAGCCTCGTCTGCTGGCATCTGTAGACACACCTAGAAGATTTTCTTGACACCAGAAGACACCTCTCTGCAGATTTCTTTTTATCCTCCACTAAGTCAGGGAACGCTTTACGAATGTGGAATTGAAACTTTTTTGACTAGAGAGTTTTTTGTTGCCATCACAAGATGCTAGAAGAAAGGCTTGCAGAATTCTGGTGTGGCTTTGTGCCCATCTGACAGCAGGGATTGAGGATGTTAGAATTCCCAGGATTGTCATGACGTTTCTAATAGTAGCGGATCTTAGGCTGCAAAACTGTTTTACCTTTAATTGAAGGGACGACAGCTTCTCTTCTGGGAGGAAGGACATCATTAAGCAAGAGTCGAGAAGAACCCCTAAAAAGACTTTTTGCTGAGCCAGAACGAGGTTGGATTTTCTTGCATTTATGATCAATTCCAGATCTGTGAAGGTCTTTTGAACAAGGTCTAGATGTACCAGAAGCTGATTTTCTGATTCTGCTGCCAATAGGAAGTCGTCTAAGTACGGCACAATAAGAATGCCCTGTAGATGAAGATAACTAGTTATTTCTGCCACTACTTTCGTGAAAATTCTGGGAGCTGATGACAGGCCAAAGGGGAGCGCTTGAAATTGAAAGTGACAGAGGCGACCTCTCATATATACTGCTATCCTGATAAATCTTTGATCTTTGAAAATGGGTATATGGTAATATGCGTCCTACAAATCTATTGTCACCATGCAACAATGTTGAGGAAGCAGATTTATTGGTGATTTTATGGTCTCCATCTTGAACTTTTAGTAAGATAGGCACTTGTTCGGACTTCTTAGGTTTATAATAAGCCTGAAGGATCCCCCTGGCTTTTTTATGAAAAAAAACTGTGGAATAAAATCCTTGCTCTTGCTCGCTTTCTGGAACTGGTAGCGGGACCTCTTTTTGAATTAAGTTGGTTATCTCTGTCTCTAGGAAAGACTCTCTTTCTTTGCCAACGGTTTGTTGACGATAAAGTGGTCTGGTGGGTAAGTGCTGAATTCTAGCATGAAACCCCTTTGAATGGTCTCCCCTGCCCGTCGTCAGATGAATCACAGTCTATGTCAGAAGCAATCTTCTCTTCATCCAAATCCAACACGAATAACTGGGAATTCTGGGATTTTTGAGACATAGAGGCTTGCTGCGAAGAGGGAGCTAGCCTAGACTCCACTGCAGCATTAACCTCTTCATAAATCATACTCCACATGGGGTCTAAGAAGGAAGGAGATTCTTCAGCCACCCCTTTTCCAGCACATTTGGGGCAAAGTGATTTTTTGGCTTTAGATATAAATGACTTTTTGTAGATTTTTTTATGACTAAAATCAAAAAAGAAAAATTTAAAAAAGAAATGAAATAGGGTTCAGAAAACTCTAAGTAATAGACACCAACAGAAGGCACCCAAGGTGGATAATAGGCGTAACCCATACACCAAAATCTGCCCAAGTTAGTAGAGGAGGCTTACCGGGCTGATGGTGCTTGCGGCCACATCCAGAGGGTTGCAGGCTGTAGCCGGGTCAGTCGGAGCCGAAATTGCAAGGAAGGTAACCTCACGTGTCGCTCCTCCCTGAATCTGGCTTCCATTTAATCTGGCTTCCATTTCACTTCCCGGCCTTCTGAAGGACGTCCGTGACGTCATGACGTCCGTACGTGCGTGACGCCGTAGCGCCATGACGTCCTGATGCCTGCAAAGCCAGCAATCCAGAACGAAACTCCCCAACCTCCAGGAGTCTCCGCCCACCGGAATTCCGCAAGAATGTCCTGCGCTCCTCCAACGGAGCATGCAGGATAGAGCCTGGGGGTGCCTTCAACAGTACCTAAGCCAGACGGGGGGAAGAGACCAGGTCATGCGGTTGAAATTTTCTGCGAACCTGCTCGGGAACACAGGAGGAGCTTCCACACTATTCAGGACAGGGAACAACACTGATTAGGTAAGGGGAGGAGGCCCCTTTTAAAGTTTGAGCTTCTGTGTTGTTTCCTGTCCTGGAGGGGAGCACCCTCCTGTCAGTGTTGTTGGGGGAGGCGCCAGGGAAAAGAAGGTCTGCAGTGAGTTAGCCCAAGGGCATTGTCGCACGATCAGGTTTCCTAATGCAGTTTTGGAAGCCAAAATCAGGAGTAGATCATAAAAGGAGAGAAAGTGTAAAGGACAGTACTAATTCTCTTTTTTCTGTTCAATCCTGGTTTTGGCTTCCAAAACTGTATCAGTAAATCTGATTGTGTGGCCGTACCCTTTAGTTAAATGACACCCTGTGAAGGATGTCCAAGTGTCCTCAATGGTTAGACTCACTTATCTAGTCATCCAAGGATAGCCATACACTCACGCAGACATCCCTGGCAAAATATACTCCTAGTCATACATACACCCAGTGCCAGTGTATGCCTGCGCATCCACACAATAGCAGTGGTCCACTAGTTGTCCACTAGCTCTTCCACCCACAGAACTAGAGTCAGGCATACACATGCTTAGCTAAGTTTCCAAAATCTGGTGTACAGTCTTCAGTCCAGACATTCAGGGTCAAGTATTCCTTCCCTCAATTACACAGCATGGGACAGATGTAGGCAAATTCATTTAGACATCTAGGGTCAGATGTACGCCTACTCATCTGTACAACTATGGCTAGACATACACATGCTTGATCACACAACTTGAGTAACATGTCACATATACATTTAGTTTCAGACATACTTTTTTTGTGTTTGTAAACCTTATCTGAACTACAGTGTTGTCTTATGTTTGTACAGACATTTACAGCTTGGTGCAATTCACATTTACGTAAAGCTGGCACAGAGATTGAGAACATTGAAGAGGATTTCAGAAATGGACTGAAATTAATGCTCCTACTTGAAGTCATCTCAGGTTTGCTGTCTTTCTTCTCAGGACTGTGGCCACCTAACAGATAAGATAGACTATCCATGTCTTGCTCACAAATAAAAGATTTAACTCATCTAACATAGCTCTTACTGTTGTCACTTTATTGGTTTAATCATAACTGCAGTGCTACAGATTCCACCAAGTATATGTCACATGAGATTGTTGAGAAGAAGTACCCATGTAATCCCGGTCTAGATGTTGCTAACTATAATCTCCTAATTACTGAACACAAAATTAAACTGCAAAAATATGGCTGTAAGTTAATTTATACAATATTACTTATTTATTCTCATTTCATCATTTATGGCATAGCCTATGGATATGCCATAAATATGCAATAGGTGGCGGTCCCACCATCGAAGTGAATGCAGAGTCATGCATGTGCAACCACCTCTCTGTTCACAGAAGCTGGAGGACCCACGTTCTTGAGACAAATGCGGGTCCCAAAGGTGGGGTCTACACTTATTGGAGATTTATATCCTGTGCATATGGAATACCCTGAATGCGGGTTGTGTCTGGTATTACAGCTTAACTCCATTAAAATGAAAGGACCTGGGGACAGGTGTTGAACTATATTTTGGAAGAAATAAGCCATGTTTCTAATCCTAGACAAACCTGATAGGTGCAGGGCCCACTTCTGGGACCTTCCGCTATTTCGAAAATGGGAGATCATCCTCCTCTGCTGTGAATGAAGAAATGGCACGCATGCGTGGTACCCTCTATTCACTGCTGTGGGACAAACAAAAATAGCCAGGCTTGCATACTCAGCTATTTTCGAAAGTCCATTTGCAGTGACTGGAGAGAGCTGTGCTTGCGTGACCCTCTCTCCGTTCGCTGAGATTGGAGTGGAGCTCTCTCGCACATTTATGGCATTTGCTGTGAATATGCCACAAATGTCCAGATGGGACATTTTCATTGACAGCATGGTGTAACATATCAACATGTCAGCATAAATGTGTCTTCGGGTACATATTTTTTTTTATCTCTAAGTGCCTATGATTCACTTTCTTTTGACAGGGGAGAGGCTGTCAAAGCCTGACCGAGGCAAAATGCGTTTCCACAAAATTGCCAATGTCAACAAAGCTTTGGACTTCATTGCCAGCAAAGGAGTGAAGTTGGTTTCAATAGGAGCAGAAGGTAATTGCACCTCTTTTTTTAAAAACTGCAATCCAATTAAGGGGAGGAATGCAAATTGTCCAGAGAATAAAAGTGGATTTACACGGCCCAAATATTAGACAGATTATCGGGAACGAATGTCAAAATGCTTGTTCATTGGGTGATCCTGTTGTTCATGCAGACACATCAATATTGTTTCTGGGCAGCAGATCGTGCTGTCTAAACAGCAATCTGCTGCCCAGAAACAGTGCAGCTGTATGGGGACGAGCGATCACAATAGCGATCCTTCGTCCTCATAATGTGAAGGAGATGTTTATTGCAGCGTCTAAACCTGTCTTAAGGGAGCCCCTTATCATTAATGATAGTGTTTTTTTTTTAAACTTGCTTTACTTTATTTCTAATACTGCAGACATCAAATCTGTGATATTCTTAAAGGGGTGTTCCTGCCATTTAAAAGTAGTTTGTAGCTGGGTCAGGGCAGCTTAAAAACATAAAAGAAGATACACTCAGCTCCACTCATCACCTGTTTCTGCCATTCCAACACTGCTTGGATCCCCGCTGATCTCTACTTCCGACTTCCATCTCAATATGCAGGAAGTGCCTTAAAATGTTTCTGAGTCCATCTGCTAAACACTCCCTTGAGGTACCTGCACACATTGAAGAACGCAAGGATTTGCATGCAGAAAAACCACAGCATAATACTGTACAAGCAAAGTGCATGAGATTTGACAAATCTCATGTACATTTTCCTTTCCACCGGTCAGTCACAGCTTGGTTGATCAGGTCTGGGAGGTCGGGTTGGTTAACATTATGCTCTTTCTTATTTTAAATTGTTTTGTTTCCTTTTCAGCTGAGACAGATAAATTAGATAGATATTGAGTTCTTTAATTTACTTATTTGTATAGTAAACTTTGATTGTAGGCTCTTAATAGTCACTCGAAGGGTAGGGTCACACGGAGTTGGAGGAGGCTGTGAGGCAGATTTTCTTGCAGGTTTTTCAGCCAAAGCTAGAAATGGATTGAAAGAAATTGAAAATATACTGGAAGGACTTCTACTTCTTCCTGCTGAATCCACCTTTGGCTTTGACTGAAAAACCTGCAGAAAAACCTCCTCCAAAAAAACTCAGCGTGAACCCATCCTAAGGCCTTTTTTGCATCAGTGATTGTGAGCCGAAACCAGATGTGGGTCAAAAACACAGAACAAGTACAAATCTTTCCATTATACCTTGTCTCTGTGTAGACTGCACTGCTAATTTTGGCTCACAACCACTGATGGAACGTTCTTTAAAAGAAAGATCTGTTGTCCAACCATACGAAGTTCAAATACTGCCAGTTTCTTTTCAGATGACGGCGGTCTGTCATTGGTCGGCTAAGACAATTGTTAAATTTAACCTGATGAATGATCGTTTTGGGTGAAATCTTCCATTCCAAGTTTAGACTAAAGTTGACCACACATTCAATCATTCAGCTGTCAGCTATCTCTAATGTTTGGTTTGTCCGGGCATGTATGTGTTATCAATGAGAAGAGCAGAGAAAACTGCTACCATATAGTTATGGAGGTGGCTTATCTCCTGGGAGAATAAAAAGATCAGGCATCATCTGTTGGGGGAGAGTCATAAGCTCTCCATACACATTAGACTGTCAGTAGAATCCGCTGTTCTTGGTGGGATTGGCCGACTAATGTGTATGGGTACCTTAAAGGAGTGCACTTTATTTTTATTTTTTTGCCAAACCAACCCTATTGGACAGACATGTGAAGGGAAGCCTACTTACCTGCTTCCTGGTGCTGGGTCCCTGCTCCTTCCCTCCCCAGCCTTGGCTGCTCTGCCGTGTTCCCAGGATGTGTGCTTCCATTTTGACACCACTGTAGCCAATTGCTGGCCGCAGTAATAAAATATTCACATGATGCAAGGGGAGCAGGTCATAGTTGGGGCCAGCGACTGGCTTCAGCGACATCAAAACGTAAGTTGACATCCTGACAACCAAGGCTGGGGAGAGAAGCAGAAGGAAACCATGAAGCAGGTAAATAAGCTTCCCTTTGCAGGTCTGCCCAAGAGGGGGGTTGCCAACATTCCCCTCTCCCAAAGATGCACAACCCCTTTAAGGTGTTCTCTGTTACTAATCCCTGGGTAACATAGTAACATAGTTTGTAAGGCTGAAAAAAAACATCTGTCCATCCAGTTCAGCCTGTTATCCTGCAAGTTGATCCAGAGGAAGGCAAAAAAAAAAAAACATGTGAGGTAGAAGACAATTCTCTTCATTTTAGGGGGGAAAAATGCCTTCCCAACTCTGGTTCAGTAATCAGGATAACTCCCTGGATCAACTACCCGTCAACAGAAATCTAATAACTATAACTTATAATATTATTACACTCCAGAAATACATCCAGGCCCCTCTTGAACTAGGTTACTGGAGACATGGGGTTCAAAGAAAAGTACACTGCATGCTAACTGAGGACAGATTATTACAGGGGCAGACTGGAAAATAAAGTGGCCCGGGAAAAAAAAACAACTGGCCCCATTTTGTAGTCAGGTCCTAATGGACAAAAGGCCAGGCAACACAAGTAGGTGAGCCAGCAATATCAGCCCAACAGAGCCAAGTACCACAGTGCCGCACAAAATACTGCCCCAGCAGCACAAAATACATCCCCAAAAACCGCCACTGGCCGGGAAGTTTCCCTGTAAGGTCTATGGCCAGTCAGACCTCGGATTATTATACTGTATGTCCATCTTCAGACACTGATCATTGGACCTCCATGACTTATTACCTATATGTTCTGGTTTACTCTCTAGAAATTGTTGATGGAAATGTGAAAATGACACTTGGTATGATCTGGACAATCATCCTGCGTTTTGCTATTCAGGACATATCAGTAGAAGGTAAGTTGTTTGGCTCTTGCTCTTACCAAACTATTAGATTTATTTATTTTCTATCTGTACTATGCAGTTGGATGCATCCCTTTCTAATGACAGTATGCGTCACCCATTTTACAGTGCAACACATTCAGTGGGAGAGATGAAAAATATCAAATTTATTTCCAGTTCTGCCTACTGAAATACTTGTAGAATTAAAGAGAACTTATATTTGTCAGAACTGGTGTTAAACTATGAAATTGTACTCTTAAAGGTTCCTAAAGGCTATGTACACCTGATTGAAAAAAATTATTTTTAGCCCAAAATAAGTCAAATGCAATCAGTCTTTATTATAAAAAAAAATATTGAGCCATTCTGTCACAAAGGCTTGACCCTAGGTACACACCTAAGCGTTTTACAGCGCGTTCAAACGCTCTGTAAAACGCACAACATGTGAAAAGCCATGCTTCCCTATGGGCATGGTTCACATTTGGGCGTTTTACAGCGCGTTTGAACGCGCTGGAAAACGCCTAACTCTGTCGCTTCTACTTGAGCTTCTTTAGGGCGTTTTTGCGCGCGTTTCCATCCATAGGATTGTATTAGAACGCGCAAAGATGAAGAAATGCGCGTTTTCTGTTCCAAAAACGTCGCCGGGTCGTTCTCCGACGACGCATCCGCAAGAGCAACACTCCACACACCATTGCTGCCACTTGCGTTTGTCTCCTAAACTCCATAGAAATCCACCAAATTAACCACACCAAACTCCAACAGTACAACACTCTCAAACACACCTAATCAATAAAAATCGCAATTTGGCAAACATTCAACACCTTTCATATAGGTAGGCCTGCATTTTTAGTGGATCTTGCACCTGTCAATCACAAAAATGCGCGAAAAACGCGCGTTCATTAATGACAAAACGCGCATACAATCACGCGTTTGTCGCGCGTAAAAACGCTTGAAAAAACGCACGCCTGCAAAACGCTTAGGTGTGTTCCCAGCCTAAAGGCTTTGTACACATTTGGGGGCAATTTTTAATTCTTATTGCATTGTACTTATTTTGAGCTAAAAATAATTTTTTTAAATTGGTCTTTATTAAAAATATGGAATCCTTTTTTTGTACAGAGCTGAGATGCTGTAGTAGCAGCCTGTGGATTTTCTGTCTCTTCCGTCATCTAGGGAGCAGATGGACTCCTTATCTCTGCTCTCTGACCTTATAAACACTCATTAAAGCTCAATCCTCATCTTACTCATAAAAATATGGCTTAAATAAGTGTTTATGACCTCATAGTTGTTTAGGGCGGGTTCGCACTTGCGTTAGGGTATTCCGTTATAGGTTCCATTTATAACGGAATATGTAGACGGAATACAAAATGGAAGCCTTTGAGAGGCATTCCGTTTTAAACCATCATAATACAAGTCTATGGGCAAGCATAACGGATCCATCTGGTTTCCGTTATGCAGGACGGAAAACAGCGTCCTGTTGACAGGACTTTCATGTTCCCATGTTATAGGTAGTTGTCTCTGACAGACAATACAATTGTATTAAAGGGGTTTTCTTGGGCTTTGATCAACATAGGTTAGCAATATCAAACTGTTGGCGGTCTGACTTCAGGCGTTTCCACCAATTTGCTAACAGGAGTTGCTGTGTGCTCGGTTAAGTGAACAGGAGTAACCAACCTTTGCACAAAAACTCCTTTAAGGGGTTTTGCTGTTTGTATAAACATCTTTTAAAACAATCATTTATGAAGGTAGCTGTAATTTTGTAATGTATTTCTTCTACCTTTATTGCATTTCCATGCAGCTCTTATTTCCTGTGATGTCATATCCATGGGCGTGTCAAAGCAGCAACAAGGGCAGTGATAGGGGAGTGTCTATGTAACTATCAGGGTGGGAGGAGCTATAAACTAGCTGGGTGTTAGGGCAGTGATAGGGGAGTGTCTATGTAACTAGCTGGGTGGGAGGGGCTATAAACTAGCTGGGTGTTAGGGCAGTGATAGGGGAGTGTCTATGTAACTAGCTGGGTGGGAGGGGGTATAAACTAGATGGGCGTTGCTAGGGGTGGTGCTGGAGGTGTGGCAGAGAAAGGAGAAGTGCATCTTGGGTAGAAATCACCTCAAAGGATGGAAACAAATCAGAGTGATTTGTTCACAGAGTAAAAATGGGTCAGAAGAGTCCAAAAAAAAAAACAACAACAACAAAAACATAGGCAAGATGAACATGAGGTGAGCAGGGGCGTAGCTAAAGGCTCATGGACCTTGGTGCAAGAGTTCAGCTTGGGCCCCCCTTCCCTCAGAGCTTTGTGTGTCGTCTTATGCGGCACAAGTGTCTTTGGGCCCCTTCAGGCTCCTGGGCCCGGTAGCGACTGCTACCTCTGCACCCCCTATCGCTATGCCCCTGGAGGTGAGCAAATACATGAGCATATCTGTTAAAAACCATAGTAATCCCAGAAAACCCATCTCATATTTATAGGTTGTCAGTATTAAAGTTTTGTTTTTTTCTATGTATGAGGGTACGCTCACACATACCGGAAATTCCAACAGGAAAGTACACACCAGTTTTGTGGCGGTTCGGCTGCAAAAACCGCAACAAGAATCACATGTATTACATTCAGTTTTTGCTCAGGAGCAGCCTGTGGACTTCACTCCCTCCATTGCAAAGGGTGAACTCTGATGGGGAGAACCACATTATAAATTCAGATGCAGCAGATTTTAAATCCACACTGCAGGCCAATATACGCAGCGTGTGGACGAGATTTCCTAAAATTTTGGTCTAAAGGTTTTTTGACTGCTCTTAGTACATACAGAAAACTTACCAATCACTACTTGATGTTGCTGTTTGATTTTTAATAACATACATTTTATTTTATAGAAACCTCTGCAAAAGAAGGATTACTTCTATGGTGCCAGCGAAAGACTGCCCCCTACCGTAATGTGAACATCCAGAATTTCCATACCAGGTACACTCTAAAACCATATAAAGTGCTCGGCACTATGATGTAAAGCACCCTTAAAGGGGTTGGCCAGTTTGCAATGTAAGTGATTAAAATGTCATATACAGTCCTCCATACATGCTCCATACAAGCCATCATGACTGTATATCGCATTTTTACCAATTACATTGGAAACCGGTCAAACCATTTAAAAAGATTCTGTCACCAGTTTTATGTTGCCCTCCAAAACAGCTCTCCCTGCTCCTGTTCGCAGCTTTGCATACTCTTTCTATTGAAATCAACAGCTGGCGGGAAGCGAGCTCATGAATATCCCAGGATAAGGTTAAAGGACCTTAACATGTATAGCTTGGAAGTAAGAAGAGACAGAGGCAGAGGGGATATGATAGAAACTTAGATACATAAAGGAAATAAACACGGTAAAAGAGGAGAGAATATTTAAAAGAAGACAAACTGCTACAAGAGGACATAGTTTTAAATTAGAGGGGCAAAGGTTTAAAAGTAATATCAGGAAGAATTACTTTACTGAGAGAGTAGTGGACGCATGGAATAGCCTTCCTGCAGAAGTGGTAGCTGCAAATACAGTGAAGGAGTTTAAGCATGCATGGGGTAGGCATAAGGCCATCCTTCATATAAGATAGGGCCTGGGGCTATTCATAGTATTCAGTATATTGGGCAGACTAGATGGGCCAAATGGTTCTTATCTGCCGACACATTCTATGTTTCTATATCAGGACTTACCAGCTGACGTTGTCTACTGAATAGATCCAGCACAGGAGATGTTTGATACAAAATTATAGCAAAATGGCTGGGGCAATTAAATGTGACCATTTTGCTAAGGTGATATACAGGAAATCGCCTAACATCCGCATAGAACAACTTTGGTCCCAACATTTAAGTCTTTAGATGTTCTCATAGAACTGAACACGGGTGCAGGCAGAGCAGCGATGTAATACGGGAGCTCCTGCCCTGCTCTTGCTCTGCTAATAGCCTGAACCAGCGTGGTCTGTAGGCTAAAAGCAGACAGGAGCAAGAGCAAGGAAGGAGCTTCCATATCACATCGCGGCTCTGCCTGAACCCGCTCTGCTAAAGTCTCACATGCTATTGATTTTATCAGGAAGCCGTCAGAGGTGATGGTTCAAACACCTTAAGAGGTTCCCGTCACAGACTAAAATACATGTGAGGCTGGGTTGACATCACTGTTTCATTTTCCGTTCTTCTGATCCTTCAGAAGAGCAGAAAAAATGGATCCTGTACAAAAAACGGTTCCTGAGCATCATCTGTTTTAGCAATCTCCATTCTGAGATCCGTTTTTAGATGGAAAAAAAAGTGCATGCAGATGTGCATAGACAGAAATGGCTAAACCGGATGCAAAATGTGCATAGCGCATGCTCAGAATGTTTTTTTTACAGGATCTTTTTTTTTTTTCTGACAATCAGAAGAATGGAAAATGAAATGGTGATATGAAGCCTTAGCTGCTTGGTCTGAAAAACAGTTTCAGACCCATGTATGCCAGCCAGACTTTAGAATAGCAGCGCTGGTACAGGGAGAAGGAATGATGCTCCAGCCTGTACAGCGCAGCCAGTGAGGAATCCATACTCCAGTACACAGCAGAGTGCAGGAGTACAGATTCCAAAACCCAATAGGCACCTGAACTTCAGGCAACTATTTGGGTAGAAAAAAAGGGTGTGTAAGGGTTTAGGTACACTTTAAATGAAAATACAAGTTAAGCTACATGCACGCAACTGCACTCCTTGTTTTGCGTTCCGCAAATTGTGGATCCGCAAAACACGGATGCTGCCTGTGTGCATTCTACAATTTGCAGACCGGAACGGGCCGCCCATTATAGAACAGCCTATTCTTTTCTGCAATCCGCCCATTATACAACTTTCTATTCTTGTCTTCAAAACAGACAAGAATAGGACATGTTCTATTATTTGGCTGGGCCACGGAACGAAGCAACGGATGCAGACAGCGCTGTCCAAATCTTTTGCGGCCCCATTGAAGTGAATGGGTCCGCATCCGAGCCGAAAAAAATGTGGCTCAGATGCGGATGCAAACAATGGTCGTGTGCATGAGGCCTTATACTGAATCATTTCCTATTAGGCTACATACAGACGACCGTATTTTGCTTCCTGGTCTGTTCCGTTTTTTTTGCTGATTGGATGCGGACCCATTTATTTAACACACCATGTGCTGTCCGCATCAGTATGTCCGTTCTGTAGCCCCGCACATTTTTTTTTCTAGTTTACGGACAAGGATAAGCATTATTACAACAGATCCGCAAAAAACAGGATGCCATACGGAACTTCATCCATTTTTTTTGCGGATCTGCAATTTGCGGACCGCAAAACACATACAGTTGTGTTCATGAGGCCTTAAACTACAGTATATATCCATCTACTCAGCTCCTTCTGCTCTATAACATGCTGTCTACACTGTCTACAGATCAGACGCTGCAGGAGATTTATCAAAACTGGTGTGAAGGCCAATAGCAACCAATCAAATTCCACCTTTCATTTTTCAGAGCCCCTTTAGAAATTGGAAGGTGGAATCTGATTGGCTGCTATGGACAACTAAGCCAGTTTTCTTTTACACCATTTTCGATAAATCTCCTCCACTGTGTTCAATGCAATCTATTCCCTTTAAACAATGTATCTATTGGGCTTAGAAACGTAAATATTTGCATGTTTCTTCTAAGTTTATTTTAGTTCCTGTTACCATCTGAAATGGGGTATTTGCAGATTTTTGAGCGTAGAATATTTTTAAACCATATTAAATTTAATAAATTTGTCTTGAACCATGATCATATCCACTTGCACACATGTGCAGCAATATACAAATGTCCCTGAAATCTGAGCTTTGTTTTGGCTGCCTGTCTCTAAGAGGGATTCAGACCTGGGTGATGTTTCCTAGACAGGCAACTGCAGCGATGAAAGAAATGTCAAAGTACTCCTTATAGCGGCCATGTGAAATGATGTACTCCAGCTGCTTCAGAGCAGAGGTCCCAAAGGTTTTCTAGGTTGAAGACCACAAATAAAACTGCTGCCACATAAAGTATCAAATGTTCAATGTTGTAAGTTATTCCATGGATGGATTTTGTATTTCCTGATGGCACGGGCATATGCCAACATGACAATTCCAGGATTCATCGGGCTCAAATTGTGAAAGAGTGGTTCAGGAAGAAGGAGACATCGCTTTCACACATGGATTGGCCACCACAGTCCAGACCTGAACCCCATTGAGTATCTTTGGGATGTGCTGGTGAAGACTTTGCGCAGTGGTCCAAATCTCCCAATACAAGATCTTGGGGAAAAATGATTGCAGACATAAATGTTGTGACATTGCAGAAGCTTGTGGAAACGATGCCACAGCGAGTTCATGCCGTAATCAAAGCTAAAGGTGGTCCAATGAAATATTAGTGTCTGACCGTTTTTTTGCAAGGCAGTTTAGGTTAATGAACACACAATAGATCAAGAATTGTTTGTTTCTCTAGCATCTATATTACCCACTGCCCCCTTCTCCAATATACAGTACATGTAAGGAAGTTAGATTATTTAGTAAAAAAATAAAATAACATTTTCAATTCCATGCTGCACAAAACAAGCCCCAGGTCACATCTATATGGGGAATGCAGCTCATATGCTTACTGTCACAGATTCTGCTTACAGAAGGAGATTTTTTGGTAATATGCTATTATGGAAGTGAGTATTATATGACTTTTTAGAATATCTTACCATTTGGAATCCATCAGGTCACATTGATGCCAGATTCGTACTGGCACACTGTTGTAAGTGGAGTCTGTGTGTGGATATAGGTTTTTATTCTGATACATAAAGAAGACTTCTTTACCTGTAGGCTAAGTTCACACATGGTTACACATAATTTCCACCACACATTTGGCTGGAGTAAAATCCGATTGTGTTATGTGAGGATTTTGTTGTGGATCTGGCTGTGGATTCACCACTGGCTTCTACCGCATCGCAAAGTGTGAAATCCTCAGCGAAAATCTGTGGCTTTTCTGCACAAGAATCAACATGTTGCAGATTTGAGAATGGATATTTCTCCATTACAACAGAATGGGTTGTTGTAAAACCCATCCACACCGCCAGTCCACAGCGAATCTGTCACATGTGAACGTAGCCGAACCCTACAAGCTACTTAAATAGGGGCTCGTCTTTGTGAATACTCGGTATATTTCTTTGAACAGAACATGTAACTGTTTTCTTTTTCTTGCATTGTATATGATAAAGCTGGAAAGATGGCCTTGGCCTATGTGCCCTGATCCACAGACACCGGCCTGATCTCATTGACTACTCCAAGCTAAACAAGGTCAACATCATACTGGGATGAGATCCCTTTTGGCGTCTACTTACACTGACTAACACTGCATGTGCAGATTTGAGTTTGATCCTTCACATTATATTTTTATAACATAGCATAGATTTACTTCTGAACACCATTTTACAATTAATATACAGAATTAAAGGGGATGTCTTATCTCAGACTTTGATGACATATCTCTAGGATATGCCATCAAAGTCAGCTAGGCACGGGTCACTATCTCCAGACGAGGCCCCCCCTGAAGTGAAGGAGAACATGCCGCAAGACCATAGAGGTGAGGGTGCATGCGCTTGCTCAGCTATTTTTGGAACTTCTATAGCAGTGAAGGAGAGCACTCGCACATTAGGAGGCCCAGTCTAGAGATAGGTGTGGGTCCCAGAGGTGAGACCTATGTGACTGTGATGGCATATCCTAGCGATGTCCCATCAAAGTCTGAGATGAGACAACCCCTTTAAGTTGCATAAAAAAATAATCCTTTGAATTGCATTACCAGAGCAAGCTCAGTACAGACACAAACCCAGCAGAAAATGCTTGGGGATTTCAGCTCTGAAGGCTTCAGAATTGTGAAAGAAGCTCTGGGGTATAACACACTCAATCAATATCAGTGAAATATATTTTCAAAGTTAGTCAGGTTTCTCTGTAGACATTTTCTATGTATGGGCATAACTAGTGCTTTAGTGTAAAGAGCTTCACTATCTCAATCAAAAAAATATCAGGGACAGTTATCAAACTGGTATAAAGTAGAACTGGCCTAGTTGCCGCTAACAACCAATCGGATTCCACCTTTCATTTTCCAAAGGAGCTGTGAAAAATAAAAAGTGGAACCTGATTGGTTGCTATGGGCGACTAAGCCAGTTCTACTTTACAGCAGTTTGATAAATTTCCCCCATCATGTCTTCCTTAGAGCATTGCCTGAGTGTAGTGATAATCCATTTCTTACTGGCAATTCTTTTCCTAAACGCCCCAAAATATGCTCTTATATCTGGTTTGAAAAGCCTTTTTTTTTATAATGTTGTGCTCTGTATATTACTGTATTATGCTGTATCTTGTTTTTGCACCCACTTAGTCTGGACACCACCTAGCACAGAATGTAAGGGCTAGTAAACTGTTGTCTCAGTGGTGTCCAATGCAAAAACAAAGTTAGACCAGCACCTCCAAAAATGTAAAAAAAAAGGGGCGTTCAGATGCGCTCTACCATGGCTGCAATGTAAAAGCAAACAAGGACTACAAGTAGCAGCACACTTCCATGCACAAAGACACATTCAAACACATTGGAAACATGAATAAATGTAAATCGCATTACCGCTATACTTACTACATGAAAATTAAAAGCTCTTTGCCCACATTTTTGTGTCAGGCCCACCTACCAGCAACAAAGTGGCTTCCAACTGACGAGACCTACACTCTCAGTGGTTTTGCCATTTCCGATGTAAGTTCTTAACACCAGGAACAGCGTTTCTGGATACCATCCTGCAGGAGGATGAGGAGCTGGTGCTAGCAGGGCCAAGTTAGTGGTGGCTGTTGTGGCCAAGAAGTAGGGCTGGTAGGTCAGGCGGGGCACGTCCTTTAAAGTGTGTTTAGCACCTTTAGTGTAAGTGTCTATTCAACAGAGGGCACGAGAAGTAATAAAACCTGCTGAAAGTGGGAGCAGAAGTCTGGTACTAGTAAGCCACCAAGGAATGCACAGGTGGGCTGAGGTAAAGACGGACAAGTGATTGAAGCCTGAGAAGAGTGTGACACATGTGGCTGCCCTGAAAGAACGTTAAAGAACTAGAGATTGGAAAACCTTAGAGGGGTCAATGCCGAGAGAGACTAATAGCCTTTGAGGCTGGTGAGTCTAATAGACTGTTGTCCATTAGACTGGAAGAAGTATAGAAACCCCTCTGCTAAAAGCCATACAAGTCAAGTACTGTGGTGCAAAACTGGGTCTGTAGTGCACCCTTCTTGCAAGTAGGAACAGTGCTAGTGGCACCTACGTGTTGATCAGGATGACAAAAGTATAATTAAAGGGCTTGTCTGGTTTCTTTCAATCTTTTCTGTTGTATTATAGTATCTCCAATCACTCATTTGCCTGCATTTCTTCTATCTCCAGATCTGTTTTTTTTTAAATGTGCCCTCTGTGCTTCTTCCCATGATGTAGCATCCTCTGGCTAGCTTTTGTGTCTTCCAGGTTCTTCCTAATCCTTGCTGTGTCCTCTCTAATTTACATGGGCTGGGAGTAGGTGACATCGTCAGTTCTCCTGCATACCCCGGCGGCTGCACTGGTGCAGGAGATCTGATTTTAGTGCTTGCTCCTTGCTCATGTAAATTAGGCGAGAGGGACACAGTCAGGACCAGGAGGAGACCGGAAGACACAGGAGCCAGACAGTGGACACATCACTAGAACATAAGGATCACATGCAGGGGCGTAGCTAGAAATGACTGGGCCCCATAGCAAAAAAAAAATTATGGGCCCCCCCCCCTCCCGGATCTCCCACCCCCACATACCTATCAGACCTCCCACCCCTTCCAGAGCTCACACCCAAACACCCCTCCAGAACCTCCCACCCCAACATCCCCACACCCCTCCCTAGATCCCCCCTAAGTGTCATCCACAGATCCCCCCTAAGTGTTATCCAAAAACCCCCTCTAAGTGTCATCCACAGATCCCCCCTTAAGTGTCATCCACAGATCCCCCCATTCCACAGATCCCCCCTTAAGTGTCATCCACAGATCCCCCCTTAAGTGCCATCCACAGATCCCCCTTAAGTGCCATCCACAGATCCCCCCCTTAAGTGCCATCCACAGATCCCGCCTTAAGTGCCATCCACAGATCCCCCCCTTAAGTGCCATCCACAGATCCCCTCTTCAGTGTCATCCACAGATCCCCCCTATGTGTCACCCACAGATCCCCCTTTCAGTATCATCCACAGATCCCCCTTTCAGTATCATCCACAGATCCCCCTTTCAGTATCATCCACAGATCCCCCTCAGTGTCATCCACAGACCCCCCTCAGTGTCATCCACAGATCCCCCTCAGTGTCATCCACAGATCTCCTCCCCGCCGCCTGCTAGCTAATTTATTCACTGCACTCACTTGCCTCTAATTGAGAGAAGCGCCGTAATCTCACACAGGCGCACCGGCAGAGGCCAGGAAGACACTGCCAGTGCGCCTGTGTGAGATTACGGCGCTTCTCTTCAATTAGAGGCAAGTGAGTGCAGTGAATAAATTACCTAGGAGGCGGCGCTGGGTGGGAGGAGGCGCGACGGCACCCCCAGCAAGACTGCGTTCCCCAGCTGGCGGCCCGGGCCCCGAGTGGCATAGCGCCCCATAGCCATTGCTATGGCTGCTATGGTGATCCCTACGCTACTGATCACATTAATGGAATCCACTTTGGAAATAGGGGCTGTATCAGCAATGAAATTGTATTAGGACATTAGCTCCAGGTGCAACGAATACCTCTGCACCCCAACCATTGATCAAATATACCCCTATAATTTTATGCCTCTATCCCCAGTTTCTGTACATTGCACGGAATTCCCTCTAATATTTATAATTAAAATCGACAAGTATATGATACACTATATAGAAACGTCCTTTTCAGCTGTAATCTATTGGTTTTAGCTGCTTTCTTTTATTTTTACTGGAATCAGAAATGAACAGAATATATAGCTAGGCCTATCTCCCCCCACCCAGCCTTCCTGCCTAATATATTACTTCATTGTATTCTGACCTGCCAGGCTTCACTTCACATCACTACACTATTTTAAGAAAGTAAAATGTGTTGGCAGGCCTGATATTGTAGCCTGTCTATACAGAGTAATCCCTATGAATGCTTCTTAATCTTTCTCTCTCCCTGGTACGAGAAGCCCAGATAATTCTAAAAGTGGAATCATCAAGCGTACGTACAAGCCAGATACAGAATTAGACTGCATCCAATAGCCTAGCCATGCAGGGGGACACCTTTTGTGCATTAAATTCAACTTAAAGGACTTGTCCACGCTTCTATAAATTTTTGCTCATCTTTTTGGCCTCTCCGCAAATTATATAACATGTCCTATTCTTGTCTGTGTGGCTGATGAGAATAGCTCTTTCTATTGATGGGAGTGTAAAATGTAAAATCCACACAGAAGATATTCATATTTTGCAGATATTTTTTTTTTTTTTTGCAGACTGAAATACAGATACAGCTGTGTGCATGAAGCCTTAGGCCTCTTTCACACGGGCGTCATGTTTGACGCCCGGATAAGAGGCGGGTGCGTTGCGGGAATATGCGCGATTTTTCCGCGCGGGTGCAAACGTTTGTAATGCGTTTTGCGCGCGCGTAAGAAAAATCGCCATGTTTGGTACCCAGACCCGAAGCCGGACTTCATCACTGAAGTCTGGTTTCGGGTATTCTGGAGAATTTATTATTTTCCCTTATAACATGGTTATAAGGGAAATAATAGCATTCTTAATAAAGAATGCATTGTTAAATGAATAGGAAGGGGTTAAAAATAATAAAAGTTAACTTACCTTAACCACTTGATCGCGTAGTCGCGATCTGTCCTCTCTTTCCCTGCATCAGCTAAGAACTAAAGGACCTGTGATGACGTCACATCACATGGTCCAATCACATGGTCCATCACCATGGTAAGATGGACCATGTGATTGGACCATGTGATGTGACGTCATCTACAGTCCTAGTTCTGCTGATCAGGAAAGAAGGACAGATCGCAACGACGCGATCAAGTGACTAAGTGAGTTAACTTTATTGTCACAACCCCTTCCTCTTCATTTACTATGCATTCTTTATTAAGAATGCTATTATTTCCCTTATAACCATGTTATAAGGAAAATAATAAAGATCTGGTCCCGTTGCTAAGCAACCATGGGGAAAATCGCACTGCATCCGCGCGCTTGCGGATGCTTGCGATTTCCGCAGCTCATTCACTTCTATGGGGCCTGCGTTGCGTGAAAAACGCACAATATAGAGCATGCTGCGATTTTCACGCAACGCAGAAGTGATGCGTGAAAATCACCGCTCATGTGCACAGCCCCATAGAAATGAATGGGTCCGGATTCAGTGCGGGTGCAATGCGTCCTCCTCACGCATTGCACCCGCGCGGAAAACTCGCCCGTGTGAAAGGGGCCTTAGACTCACTCAGACACAAGCTGTAAATTTAGACTCATTCACTTCAAACTGAAAAAGAAGCCACAAGGGAATTTTGTCAAAAAGTAGGGAATAGATATACTTTAGGCCTCATGCACACGACCGTATGTGTTTTGCGGTCCGCAAAATGCGGATCCGAAAAAAAAAACGGATGACGTTCCGTATGGCATCGTTTTTTTTGCGGATCCGCTATTTTTGCAGATCCATTGTAATAATGCCTATCTTTGTCCGCAAACTAGAAAAAATAGGACATGCTTTATTTTTTTGCGGAACGGAAAAATGGACATACGGAAACGGAATGCACACGGAGTACCTTCTGTTTTTTTGCTGACCGATTAATATTAATGGTTCCGCATATGGTCCGCAAAAAAAACGGAACGGACACGGAAATAAAATACGCTTGTGTGCATGAGGCCTTAATCTGCAGCATGAGATGTGTACCTGGTACATTATCTGGAAGGGACATTTTAAAGGGTTCTTCCCACTATAGGAAGCAAGTTCCTCATCAGTAGTGCTGAGCTACAGTGAGTCCCAACAAGATGCAAAATGATGGGACTACTTTACTGATTTTCTCTGCATCTTGACAATCCCATCTACCTACTCTGCAGGGAATTATAACATGGTCCCGTTAAATGGAATTGGATGTTTCTAGACCTCTGTTCCATATTTTCTCTATTTTTGAGGGGTCGGATTCCTCTGATTAGAATGTTATGGCTAGTTAGAGCATGCTCAGATGGGAACAGTGCTCCGACATTATAAAGTTAGAATATTCAATAACTCATCGTTCGATTGGGGGTCGAAACACTAGCTAGAACGAAGCTTATGCTAAATACATCTGTATTTAGAGTAATTACGATAAACTATATAGTATAAACTACTTACAACAGTTAGGCAGAGTTATAGCTAGGGTTTCCTTCAATGTATGAAAATTTAAATAGGACACCAATCCAAATCTGAGGGGACTAGAGGGGTTCTTCAACCAGATAGGACAGAGCATGAAGGCTGCTCGCAAACTAAAGGATCCCTGGATTCAGCTTTGGTCAACCTAGTTGTGGACCAAGGATTGGAAAAATAAACAGCTCTGGAGCCTGAGGAGATCAAGTGACCACCTTCCTCCCAAGGATAGGTGTATGCGATGAGACTTGACAAAGGTCATTTCTACCAAAATGTAGTCACTTTACTCATCTGAAATTTGCAATTCCACACTGCTAGTATAAGTACATTGGAGACTTAAAGTGTAACAGTCATGTTTTTTATCAAAAAATCTATTTTACTATGTTACTGCTGCTGCAGCATTATGCATAAAGCAATCTTTAGTTTCTTCACATACCACTGCTTTTCTTGAGTTATGGCTGTTTTAACGCCTACAATATGAGGATCTTCTCAAAATGGCTCCTCTGCCAGTTCTCTGAGGCCAACAATTCTCTTACTTCACATGCACACTTGCTGTAGCCAACCGCTTTCAGCCAATCATATTGGATTACTGAGAGACACGCCTCCTCACTCTGAAGCCTAATGCAGGCATGTAGTGTGGAGGACCGCCCCTCTGTCTTCTGTTTACAATGAGCTGGAGACAGACAAGCCCTAGCAATGTGGAAAGGGACAGAGGACATTAATGAAAGCTGTTAAGATAAGGTAATTGCAGATCTTTTGTCAATCGTTGACAGACTAACTCAGGTATACACGTCCAGCTCTAATAAACTAGCAAATAAAAAATATGACAGTTACACTTTAATTAAATGTAAATGCTGTAAAAGTACATTAATAAACACGAATACTCATTGTTAATCTTGAGGGTGTACTGAACTTTCTTCAACCCAAGTTAAGATTTAGTTTCCTGCACTTGCCCTAGGTCTCTAAATATGCTGGCCAAGGCAACGTGGATTGTTGTCTCCCACCAGCATCCGGATGTCCCAAACCAAATTTGGATGACTAATATTTTCAGGACTTGACACACTGAAAACAATAGAAAAATGTGTTCTTGTTAGAGTAACTAGTGTTACATAGGGTTCTCTTACAAAAATGTGTTAGCCTGAGGATGCTGTAGATTTTCCAAAACAGATTTCTGTTGCATTTTACCGAAGCAGAAAAGTGGATGAGAATTTTTCAAAAATGACATTCACACTAATCCACACATGACGTACACTCACACGAGGTGCAGATATTAAAGGGTCACTGAGTTATCATAAAACTTTTGATATGTCATAAAGACATTTAGAAGGTTTTGATCGGGGGGAGTCTGAGCGCTGAGACCTCCACGGATTACTAAAATGAGGGGAGAGACATTTTTGCATATCATAGTCTCACTCCTCATGGCAGGACAGGAATCCAGACGGACTTGAATAGAAAGTCTATGGACACTTCTCGAATTTGTCCCCTACAGTGAAAGGGGAGAGTGTGCTTTGCGCGCACTTCTCTCTCCTCCTTCGGTGGGAGTCTTAGCATACACCTTTAAAATGTCTCTATGACATAAAAAAGTTTGATGAAAACTTAGTGACCCTTTAAGACAGCAGTATGTTAGTTTATGCTGCAGAGTTCCAACATGGAGTTCCCCATTTTCAAAGTAGAAGGTAAAATCAACATCTACAGCAAAATCTGCACACAGCAAGGTCGGGATGTGGTTGTGACGCGGCTGCTTGATGATCGAGTATTGCATGGACATGCAAGGAACACACTGTTTAGTCAGTCTGTATTGTTAATGGCTGCGCCATATTGTGGGTTCCATGCGACCATTAACAATGCAGACTGACTAAACAGTGCAGTCTAAATTAGTTAATTGGAGCTTGTACAGCCTTGCCGTACTCAGCCACAGCATGGCCACGTCACAACAGTGTCACGACTGCACTCGGTAGCCATACCCCAACCCAGGAGGATTTTGCTACAGATTTGGAATACATCCCCTTATTGCAGACACAGACACTCCATGTACTGCATTCTATGCACAATCCTAATGCAGCAAACAAATCGACCATGTCATAAATCCCTATTAACCAACTAAATATTGTGTTACTTCCAGAATGGTTTGCAAGAAATTAACCAAAAACTCAATAACAGCACTTGAATCTGGCTAATCCTGGTAATTTTGAAGGTAAATATAAAATAATGGTGGTATATGCACAATATTTCAGTTTATAATTTTTTTTTATTTTTTATCAAACAGGATGACCCTGTCGGAAACATTAACCTAGCCATGGAGGTCGCAGAAAAATATTTAGATATACCAAAGATGTTAGACGCTGAAGGTAGGAATCCATCTCTTGCCCTTGTACTGTGCTTCCTAATCCAGTCCTCAAGGAAGGCGTATATGTCATGTATTGAGGATTTCCTTAATATGGCACAGATAATTTTATAAGTTTCAGGAAAACAATATTGGCTGTCAATGGGAGAACCTCAAGACCACATCAGTATGTCCGTTCTGTTACACTCGCAAAAATATAGAACATGTCCTATTCTTGTCCGCATTACTGGCAAGGATAGGGCAGTTCTATTATGAGCCGGACGTTCTGTTCCGCAAAATACAGAATGCACGCAGCCGGTCTCCGTGTTTTGCGGACCGCAAAACAGGCAAGAGTTGTGTACATGAGCCCTGAGGAGTATATGATAGTATCTTTTCCACATATAAAGGAATTCTTGTATCTTTCTGGTCTACTTGCACACTTGCTGGATTTTTGACGTAAAATTACCCATTATTACACAGAGTCCGTGGCAGCTTAGTAGGAATCTGTAGATAATCTAGAAGGTTGTGGTAATTCATAATAAGTGATTATTCTTCAATTTTCTTCCAGATATTGTAAACACTCCAAAACCTGATGAGAGAGCTCTCATGACCTATGTATCCTGTTTTTACCATGCATTTGCTGGAGCAGAACAGGTATGTTGGATTTTTAGTTTCAAATTATGTGCTACAAGAAGGCCACTAGTTTATATCAAATTTGAATAATACACAAGCATTCTGCTATATGTTAATATATAAAAATCCTTATAACTCTATGACGGTGTGCCAATTCTTAGATCCCGCAGAGATCGTTATTTCTTTAGGCATATTCCCTCTGATTGGCAGAATGCTTGACTTTGGGTTATCCACTGATTGCTCCCCTTCTTCCAGTTGCTGGTGTCGACAGATCTTTTGAATGGGTGAACTTATCAACAAGAGCTATTTGTTGACTTGTCCCTGCAGTTTTAGACCCCGTCCAAGGTGGAAATAGGTCAGAAATTGACTGAAATCTGAAAACTGTTCATTTTGGGTCAAAACCACTTTTGAGCAACTTTCCACGATCCATAACAGAGAATGGCATATGGGTCTGTTGCCTTAGTGTGCTTTCTTATTTAAGGGCAGCATATTTTCAAGTCAGGTATAGGTGTCTAAACTATAGCTACAATATTTTATTTTTATGTTCACTGGAGTTCACATTTTATGAATGAATTTACCCTGGAGCACCTCTGGGGCCCTAATGGCTTCCCCTGGATGAGATCGGGAAAGCCGTTCATTGGCGGTGATACAGTGGAGCCTGCTCAAGGCTATCATGCCTACCACAGGTACAGTATATTCCTATGTAGGCCTGCAGGTGGCAGTGCTCCATAGGAATATATTAAATCCCCCATAGGCTGCATGGTTAAATAGATGCAGTCTATGGGAGAAGCGATGATAATGATCACATTTAAAAATCCCCAATGGGTGAACGCCATACAGTACATAAATAAAAATCAAAAGTTCATTAAAAAGTGATAAAAAAGTCATACACAATCCCTATTAGTATAAAAAAACCTACAGATTGTCTCACAAAAAATGAGCCTTCACGTAGCTATAAAAAAAGTTATGGGGTCAGAATATTTGTCTTTTTTTCAGTATTAAAACACAAGAACAACTATATAAATCGGGTATACACTGTAATTGTACTGACCCGCAGAATGAAGGTAACTGATCATTTTTACTGCATGGGGCACATTGTCGAAATAATACCCATAAAACAGTGACGGGATTTCCAATTCTATCCCATTTGAAATTGTTTTCCAGCTTCCGACTACATTGTATTCAGTATTAAATGGTGCCATTAGAAAGTCCTGAAGGGGTTAAAAGGCATGTGCTTCTTAAAGGGGTTATTTTATTATTAATGTAAAAAATTAAAACCAGACATCATATAGTACATAACAATCTCTTTCTAACAAAGCTAGAACCAGCCCGGTACCTCACATGGGTCCAGAGATCTCCTCATTCATTGCTCCAATTACTCTAGATTACGCTAGATTTATATCACACGTGCAGCACAGGTGGCATGTCCTTTCTGCTGCAGATCTCTCCCTCTAACATCGGCAGTTAAAGGATGGAACCGAGCATCTGCGTCCATCTCAGTGATGTGGACAGAGAAATAAGAAAAAGAACAAACAGCAGGTGGCGCTGTACGGATACATTTTATCGAATAACTCATTGGCTATAGTAAATATTTAATTACATGCAATTACAAACATATTCAGATCCTGGTGCTGGTGTGAAAACTGTAGAATATTTTTTGTGGGACAAACTCCAGCGCTCAGGATACACCAGTCTTGATAGCTCTCCCCTAGACCTTAATGTTAGATATGAATAAATCCTCCATGGCCGGTTTTCTGTGATCCGAGGAGTCGTGGCGGGATTGCGGTTGTGTATCTGTAACTGTCATCATTAGTGCATCATGGTCGGGCAATCACCTTTGACATAATACTACGGGAAGCTGGAAGTAGGACTTTTATATGAACCATGAATTATTTGCTTCCATGGAAATTCGGGGTTTGCTGCCTGACCTGCTCATACACCCCAGTCTGTAAGGGGACTATAATATCAGCGAAAATAAATACAAAGCCTATGATTTAGAAGGAAGGGACGTTCCTACTGGAAACTTAAATTATACCTAATGATCTGGAAATCTTTACAGGCGGAGACCGCGGCTAATCGTATCTGCAAAGTGCTTGCTGTGAACCAGGAAAATGAGAAAATGATGGAAGAGTACGAGAGACTAGCAAGTGAGGTAAAATCACATTTCTTCATAAGATATATTTCAATGGAAGATAACCCATTAACACATTCCTGCTCACCTTCTGAGCTTTGTTTCCCATAGCAACCAATTAGTTTCCACCTTTCATTTTTCAGAGCTCCTTTGGAAAATGAAAGGTGGAATCTGATTGGTTCCTATGGGCAACTAAGCCAGTTTTCCTTTACACCACTTTTAATAAATCTCTCTGTCCATCGTGTCTGACAGAAATGTCAAAGTTGGGAACAAGGGGCATCACAATAGTTTTTTTGTTTTTTTAATGATGATAAAATCAGATCACCTTTCTGATATACTGTATGTGGAATATCACTAGGATCACCGCTCAACTGTGGGGTTCAACCATTGGGATCCACATTGATCGCAGCTCTTGAAAAAGCAAAGCAATTTTTTCTCAGCACTGATGCCAGAGCATGAGCATTACATATAATGTACAGCATTTCTGCTCCAATACCAGCTAAGGGTACTTTTACACTTGCGGCAGGACGGATCCGGCAGGCTGAATAGCCTGCCGGATCCGTCCTAGCCGCAGTGATCGTGCACTGCCGTGCTGCCGCTCCGTCTCCATTGACTATAATGGGGCGGGGCGGAGCTACTGGCGCAGCACGGCACTGCACGGCCGGAGATCGCCGGACAAAAAGTACTGCATGTCCGACTTTTAGTCCGGCGATCTCCGGCCTTGCACTGCCGTGCTGCGCCGTAGATCCGCCCCCCGCCCCATTATAGTCAATGGGGACGGAGTGGTAGCACGGCAGTGCACGGCCACTTGCGGCAGGACAGATGCGGCAGACTGAATAGCCTGCCGGATCCGTCCTGCCGCAAGTGTAAAAGTACCCTAATGCCAGATCAGAACAGCCACATTGCCTGATTTTATGGCAAACTGTAGCAGCTTTGCCTTTTAGTCTGCTAAACACACAGGGGTAAACTGGTGTAAAGGGAAACTGGCTTACTTACCTATAGCGACCAATCAGATTCCACCTTTCATTTTTTAAAGGAGCGCTGAAAAATGAAAGACAGAATCTGATTGGCAAGGAAGCCTAAAAGTGGAGCTATATTTGAATGAAATAAGTAACTTATTTAGGTTTTCTAATCTTACGTGTATGTCTACAAAACCTCTGTGTCTTTCATCACCCTGGAAACTAAAGGTCCCTTTACACGGGACAATTTAGCAGTGTTCCTTCCCAACAAGCGCCTGCTCATCAGTGAAGGAGACCTCTGCATTTACATGCAGCTATCTCCTCCACAGTATTGGGAGGAATGATCACCATTGCTCCTTCCGATACATAATCATTGAGGCTGTTCTGTCTATCGCCGGCAAACGATAATTTAGGTGTATGCACAAACGAGTATATTACACGATGAATGAGTTTCCAGCTTGTTCATCGGGTAATTGGTGAATTCTCGGCCTGTGTAAAGGGTGTAAGTTGGACATGTAGTATCCTTTTGGCAATATACAGGGTTAATAAAAGTAAATCAGTTCCTGTGGTCTACAGATGAGGGAGGGGGATCACTGTTTTAACATATCCAGATTTACACAGACATTGATAGCAATACCTGTAGCATATACATATAGTAGTCTTTATGGTCATATGGACATGATGGGGGTGATTTATAAAAACTGGTGTAAAGGAAAACCTGAACTTCTTTTTGTTACTTCACATAAATCAGCTCTTGGAATGGATCAGACGCACAATACCATGGCTGGAAAACCGCACTCCTGAGAAGAGTTTGCAAGCCATGATGAAAAAACTGGATGATTTCCGAGACTACCGTCGGAGGCACAAACCCCCCAGAGTGCAGGAGAAATGTCAACTGGAGATAAACTTCAATACCTTACAGACAAAGCTGAGAATAAGCAATAGACCTGCATTTATGCCATCTGAAGGCAAGATGGTTTCAGTAAGTAGAGCCGGGCATGTTCTAAAGAAACTGTATTTCGGAACTACAAATCAAGATATATTTGAGTATATTGTCTGCTCTCTCTTACTTTTACTTTGCACAATCACCTGTTTGTCTGGCAGGATATTGCAAACGCTTGGCAGAGGTTGGAGCAGGGCGAAAAAGGGTATGAAGAGTGGCTACTTAATGAGCTGAGGAGGCTTCAAAGACTTGATCATTTGGCTGAGAAATTTAGGCAGAAGGCAACCACACATGAAACCTGGTCTTCTGGTAAGGAATGAATATGGTAATAGAAATGTGGAGGTTAATTATACAAACCATAAAAGCATAACTCCTCCTGTAAACTGCTGTAAACCCATGACCTTGTAGAATAGGGTTAGGCTTAATAGACACTAGCCTAGGAAGAGGCCTCTTAAAACTCTGATAGGTGAGGTTGCTGAGAATTCGACCCCCACTGACCTGATATTTATGACCTATCCTGAGGATGTCATCAATATTGCACTCCCAGAAAACCCTATTAAAACCCCAGATGGTTTGCTAGTAAGTATTTTCCTGTCAGTCTTACCTTGTTGTCAGTGTTGGGTTACGTTCACACAGCATAATTTTAAAGCTGTAATAAACAGAGCCTAATTAGAGACCCCCAATCGGCCTCTAAACTTCAGGCACCTTTTGGTGCATTACTTATTTCAGAATTTTTATCTCTGTAAAGGCCTGCAACCAGGGGCAAACTGGCCATAGACCCTAAAGGGAAATTTCCCAGTGGGCCAATGCCCAGGGGTCCGCCCAAGTCCTCCTTACACCGCTTGCCAGATACATAACAATCTAATGCTCTCAGCATTAATTAATGCTAGGAGCATCAGGCACTCATGCATCTGACCAGCGGCCACAGATGCCCTCCTAAATTTTAATTTGCCACTATGTGAACGCCGGCTTCTATTCCACATGGAACCATAAAGAAAGCTTATTACCTGCTCATTAACAGCATATTACGGTGCATAAAACCCAAAATACGCTACCATTTGCACAATGCCTTACTTACGGCTAAAGCTATGCTTGGTACACAGCTGTAATAGGGCTCCCATAGAGGTGTCCTTCCCTGTGAGCATTGCTTCTAGCGGAGAGTATCTCTGAATAAACTGCAAGCAGCAGAGCCTGTACAGGAGGAAATGGAAATTGTGTATCTCTGTACTAGAGAGCCATACACCCTCTGTACACAGTAATACAGGCTCTCTGCACGCTGCTCTGCCATAACTTAAAGGTAGTCGGTCACCAGGAAATTGTCTGTTAAACCTGGCACAATGCTTTGCAGGGCTAGATCAATGCAATGATGCCTTTCACTTAGCGATCAGATGCTTCATTCTGGAGAAAAGGTACTTTTAATCCATATGGAAGCGAGCAGTTAAGTGCAACGAGGACGGTCCTTCTGTTTCTTCTGCCAGCCCCTTCCCCTCCTTTTTAACTGACAGGACCAGGCAAGATGACTATGCAGGAACCTGACCCTGTTGAATAAAAAGAAGAGGATGGGCCAGCAGAAACAAGAGGAGCTAGGGTGCACAGAATGGCTTGGACCCGCCCTCAGTGCATTTAACTGCTAATTTGCATATGCATTAAAATTGCTTCTTCAGAATGAAGCAACGGTTGGCTAAGTGAAGCGAGCTAGGCCTAGCTAGTGAACTTCCCAGCAAGCCCCAACTTAAGACCATTATTCTACTTTACATTTTAATGTTATTTCTTGATTTCTGTTTCCAGGAAAGGAGCAATTGCTAACTCAGAAAGACTATGAGGGCTCATCTTTGACAGAAGTGCGCGCACTACTGAGGAAACATGAGGCTTTTGAAAGCGAACTGGCCTCCCGCCAAGACCGAGTGGAGCAGATTGCTGCCATCGCCCAGGAGCTGAAGTATGTTCCGCTCAGACTCACAGCTGCTGACATTTAGCTGATAAAACTATTTCCGTGGAATTCAATAGTGTCATAGGTACTGTGTAAAAGAATTCCTGGCATAGTTGGGTAAGAATATTATCTTGAGCTTTTGAAAACCCTCTTCTTTTAATGGCTAAATTTAGTCCTTACTCGGAATCCTTCGATCTATACAAATAACTCTACGGCCATTTGGTTTTATTACTCTGCAGCATAATTACCAGCGGCTGCTGAATAGGTTTTCAAATAACTTCAAATTTTCTTAATAATATTAGGAAAATCTTTGTTAATTATTTAAAAAGTAGTTCCACTCGGAGGCAGAACGGGAAGCTTTTGAGCCCAAGTTCAAAATCTGTAACAGGGCCTTGGGCTACTTCAAGCTCCAGGACACTGATCTATCTCCTACATCTGCACCAACTATAGTTGCATCCCTGAGCTTTAATGGGGGTTATCCCATGATTAATGTAAAAAAATTAAATCAGCCATCAAGTAGTACATGACCATCTCTTTCTAACCAACTTACAACCTGCCCTGTACCTCACATGGATCCAGAGATCTCCTCAATCATTGCTCCATTAGCTGTGCCTGTCTTGTCAGTGGGGTAGACGCATGTTAATACATTACCCCTTTAGACTAGCCAGTCTCAAGGCCCCTTTACACTGACAGATAAGGCTAATGATTTTCGGGAAGGAAGCATTCCTTCCTGACAGTCGATTAATCCTCAGTGGAGGAAATGCAGTGATCTCCTCCACAGTATGAGAAAGGAGCGATCACTAATGCCATCGCTCCTTCCCATACAGAATCATTGTTCTGATTAAATAGAACGATCTGTAGCCGGCAAAAGGCCATTTAGATGACAACATAAATGATCCTGTTACTTGATGAACAGGCGTTTTGCTCGTTCATCAGGTAATCGGCGGCACCTTTACATCAGCAGATAATCACTAACGAGCGTTCGTACAAGATCGGCAGCACATTTGCACAGGCCTATTACCGGGAAAGAGTGTTCATAGTAATAATCGGCCTGACAATTGTGCGGTGTAAATCCACTATAGCTTTACACAACTTATTAGTTGGCTTGTTTTACACCAAAATCATGTGTCACAATTTCGGCACATTTTGGTGCATCTTTTGCCATGTCCATTTCGCACATATCAGTTGTGTCCGGCCAACTATTTTATGCTGGGAACCGGAGACAACTAACATATGTGTGCTGCACTTCAGTGCACAGTGTCGGACAGAAAAACTGAGCATGCTATTCAACATCCTGCATCACAGCTGATGCACCAGATGTATGTGTATGATCCCATAGAAGACTATAGGATCATTTCTCATACATTCAGCACATCTGTTTGCTTTAAGCTTTAGGCCGGGGGGAACTAAGGCGGATCACCAGTCATACGGTAAGCCACGCAACCATGTCATATAAGTTGGATAAATATGGTGCACACTATGTATAAAAGCCATTTTGGCTAAAAGTAGTGTGGTCCTTCTGGCACTGCCCTAACATAAGACAGCATAGCCTAATTATAGATCTGGTTTAAAATGATTACCATGTTGCCCAGTAAGCCTTTTAGATGCAGTCTTCACATCATCAATTGTTTTGGTCTAGTTTTGGAGCCTCATAATGTTCTTGTCCTTTTCTCAACCCAGTGAGCTGGACTATCATGATGCAGCCAGAGTTAATGAACGATGCCAAAAGATTTGTGAACAATGGGACAGACTCGGAACATTAACTCAAAAACGGAGGGAAGCTCTTGAGGTGGGCCTTATAAAGTAGCTTTTTTTGTACACCATTTAGAAAATACAGGCAACTTTGAAGGAAGTGTTCATATATGCTTATATATCATTCTAATCAGATCCATTTAATACAAGTTTCCAAAATAGAATAAAAATATATTCTTAATT
>JAKVIS010000853.1:0-47604 GCA_033119425.1 Bufotes viridis | reverse complement strand
TGGAGAGGCCTCTAATGGTGAACATTTAATCGAGAAGCATTGCTTGACAGACTTCAATGGCGGAGTCATATGTGTAAAACATGAACGGAGAAGCCTAAAAGCGTGAGACTTTCTGATGGCGGAGCATACGTGTACACTACTAATTGGGCGGCTTCACGCATGAAAGCCTCTGATGGCGGAGTCATATGTGCAACACTAAATCGAGAAGCTATGCGTGAGAGACTAATAGCGAGCCATACATGCGGTGACTCTAAACGCAGATTTTTTTTTTATTTTTGTTTATACTACTGGAGTATGGCACCAGTATGACTTTGGGAACTTGCGCAACCAGGAATCCTTCTGACAGGAGCCTAAGACACTAAACAGCCTACAACCATATGGTACCCGTAACTAACAACATGAAGAACGGTCAAAGGGCCCTCCGGAGCCATGAGGCCGGGGCCGATCATCGTCACCTGGCCATAAGGCCTCGGCCATGAGACTGAACTGAATGGCCTTACAGTGACGAGTAGTAATCAAAACATGAGCCGAGACTCCGATGGGATATGCATGGACATTAGTAATTCGAATCACGCGCATAAATAAACATTAACCAACAGCGAATCCGTGAAATTGAAACAGATGGGAGAAAACGAAGAGCCAGAGGCCTTGCAGTTTGCTAAGAAAAGACTCTATCTTGACAAACAAAGTATTTGTGAAAATATAGTAGGAAACGTACTCCTATTGGCCCACTGACCGCTGAGAAGCTATTTGGTTAACTGGGGCAAGGGACCAATCTGAGTGAATATGAAACAGAAGCAAAGCCGAGACCAGTCTAAGTAAATGCAAACCAGGACTGAAACACCCAAAAAGATTTTTTATCGAAGTGAACAGCAAAAGTAGGCCTTTGGAATGTAAACAAATTAACGAGGAGCGGTGTGCTGACTGCCCTAATGAAAATACTGAGTAACCATGATGTCGAATTAAAAGGAAAATGTAACTATAAGTGGAAGCAGAGTATAACACATGGTGTAAGAACAGGTGGGTGAATACAGCTCTGGATGTGAGTGGTGCCTAAAACATGGTATGGGCCTAGCCTGAGCATGAAGAGCAAGGTATAACGCAGCCGTATGAATGCAATCTGAAAGTGAGCAGAGTATTGATGTGATACAACAACAGATGCATGAACGCAGCTCTAGTAGTGAATGGAGCACAGGACAAAATGCAGACACACGGACGTAGCTTTGAAGGCAACAAACCTAGCCATGATCGTTCGACCATTAGCGCCTAACCCCTTCGCCCCAGAGAGCTACAAGTCACAGACTGTGTAACCAAGTCCGATCCCACCGTGAATGCCAGCACTGCGCCTGGCACCTTCTCGCCATTGCTCAGGTGCGAATGGACCTCCACGTAATGCTGCAGGAGCAGTTTTTTAAAAAGATGGTCACCACAACACCATCTCGTGTTCCTCTAAGAAAACATAAACGTGGTTGAACATAAACCCTGAAGCAGCGCCAACTAATCGACACGATAACGCACCTATAAACACAGCAGAGAACCGCTGACACATGCGTGCCCATAACATGCAATTTATGTATTAAACATGCTCACCAGAGCCTCAGTACTCAAATACAGGCGCCTTTGATCAATCTGCTTGACCACTGATATACATTTACCAACACCTTGCATGTCTGGCGCTAACTGCGGACGTGCACCCTACATGCAAAACAGGTGACAGTAAACATGCACTTTTTTTTTATATATATATATATTTTTTTTTAACGGCCATTAATACATGACCCTTCCAGAGAGATAAACTAAGTACCATATTTTTCGCTTTATAAGACGCACCTGAAGATAAGACGCACCTAGATTTTTGAGGAGGAAAATAAGGAAAACATATTTTGAACTAAAAGGTATGCTTTTGGTGGGCTTTGAACTAATGGGGGATCTGTGGATGATGCACTGTTATGGGGGATCTGTGGATAACGCACTGTTAGGGGAGATCTGTGGATCACACACTGTTAGGGAGATCTGTGGATGACACGGTTAGGGGGTCCGTGGAGGACACATTGTTATGGGGGATCTGTGGATGACACACTGTTATAGGGGATCTGTGGATGTTATGTCATTATAACCCCGATCATCCTAAAGAATACACCAATGTACTGCAGGTACTGTACATTAGTGTATTAGTGTAAGGATGAGGGAGTTATAGTCATATTTATAATAAACACTGTCCAAGGACTGTTTTTTAATTGCCACGTGTCTATATTAAATATGACTATAACTCTCTCATTCATAGGAATCCACACATACACTGCAGTACATGAGTACATTCCTATGGATATAGGGGTTATAGTCATATTTAATATAGACAAATGCCAATTAGAGAACATTGTTTATTTAAATATGACTACAACCCCCACATCCATAGGAATCTACCTACTCCAGTACATATGTGGATTCCTATGGATTAGGGGTTATAGTGATTTTAATATTTGATATTTAGGAAGCTCATTGGTGGAGGTGGAGTTAGAGGTGGGGGTGGAAGAGGAGAAAGGAGCTAAACGCACGTCGATGGGCTCTCCTCTGCTAAAGAAACCTGTGTCCTCCTTTCAAGTGTCCCTCAGGTATACATTCATTGAACATATGTGTCTCTTTGCTGCAGTGTATGTGCGGTATTGTCCACCAGATCAGCTTAGTGGGCACTGTTCTATTATACATTTTTTTTTGTATTGGGGATGTGTCTGTTCACGTCAGCACTTTGAAAAGTTTTTTTACCTTATATAGGAGAGTAATCGGTGTTTTCTGCATGGGAGGAGCCACATGTCTTGGCTACCATTTGCATTGCTGCCATATATATATTTTTAATATTGATATTGTGTATGTTGTTGGTCTTTTTATCAACTAATAAAGTTTATGAGAAATTGTATTAGCGTGTCCCTTTATGGTTATTTGGTGAACAAATAGAAGTGGTATTGTAACGCTGATAATGGCGTCCATCGCCACTGGCCATGTTGATGGAGTACTCGAAACAGCCCAGCAGGGCACACAGGTCTCGCATGGAGGCCCAGTCATTGGTGGTGAAGTGGTGCTGTTCCGCAGTGCGACTGACCGGTGCGTGCTGCAGCTGAAACTCCACTATGGCCTGCTGCTGCTGCACAGTCTCTCCAGCATGTGCAAGGTGGAGTTCCACCTGGTGGGCACGCCGCATATGAGGCGGTGAGCGGGAAGGCCGAGTTCCACTGTAGCGCAGACAGGCGAGCAGCGGCAGGATGTGAACGCCGGAAGCGAGCACAGACGGCCTGCACTTTATGCAGCAGCTCTGACATGTCGGGGTAGTTGTGAATGAACTTCTGCACCACCAAAGTCAGAACATGCGCCAGGCAAGGGATGTGCGCCAAAGCGGCTTGTCCCAAAGCTGCGACGAGATTTTGCCCATTATCGCACACCACCAGGCCGGGCTTGAGGCCCACCGGCAGCAACCACTAGGTCGGCCTGTTGTTCAATACCCCGCCACAACTCCTGCGCGGTGTGGGGCCTGTCCCCAAACATATGAGTTTCAGAACGGCCTGCTGACGCTTACCCTGGCTATGCAGAAGTTGGTGATGAAGGTGTGGCTGACTGGATGAGCTGGTGGAAGCAGAGGAGGAGGAAGCCGAGTAGGAGGAGGAGGCTACAGGAGGCAAAGAATGATGCCCTGCGATCCTTGGCGGCGGAAGGACGTGCGCCAAGGAACTCTCCGCCTGAGGCCCAGCCGCCACTACATTTACCCAGTGTGCAGTTAGGCGATATAGGGTCCCTGGCCGTGCTTACTGGTCCACGTATCTGTGTATAGGTGGACCTTGTCACAGATGGCGCTGCGCAGGCACACTTGATTTTATCGGATACTTGGTTGTGCAGGGAATGGCACAGCTGTCTTGGAGAAGTAGTGGCGCTGGGAACAACATACTGTGGGACAGCCATGGACATCAGCTGTTTGAAGCTGTCTGTAGTCACCAGCCTGAATGACAGCATTTCAAAGGCCAGTAGTTTAGAAATGCTGGCATTCAGGCCCAGGGCTCGAGGGTGGCTAGGTGGGAATTTACGCTTTCTCCAAGGTTTGTGAGATGGAGAGCTGAACGCTGTCGTGTGACATGGTGGAGATGCTTGGTGATGCAGGTGGTGTTGTCGGTGGCACATCCTCTGTTTGGTGGGCGGCAGATGCCAACATTCCTCCCGAGGCGGAGGAAGAGGCCGAGCAGCAGATGAAGAGGAGCAGGGGGAGCCTGAGTGAGTTCCTTGCTTTTAAGGTGTTTACTCCACTGCAGTTCATGCTTTGCATGAAGATGCCTGGTCATGCAGGTTGTGCTAAGGTTCAGAATGTTAATGCCTCGCTTCAGGATCTGATGGCAGAGCGTGCAAGTCACTCGGGTCTTGTCGTCAGCACATTGTTTAAAGAAGTGCCATGCCAGGGAACTCCTTGAAGCTGCCTATGGGGTGCTCGGTTCTAGCTTCAGCCACATATTGGTTATACATCAGCACATCTGGATGATGTAATAATTTACAGTAGCGACTGGAAGTCTCATCTACAAAAAGTGCAGGCGGTCGTGGATTCACTAAGACAGGCGGGTCTCACCGTAAACCCTAAAAAGTGTGCCATCAGCTTGGAAGAAGCCAAGTATTTGGGATACACCATTGGGCGAGGTCTGATCTAACCCCAGCTAAACAAAATAGATGCAATACAAAACTGGCCTAGACCCCCAAACAAGAAGCAAGTGAGGTCGTTTTGGGAAATTGCAGGGTATTACAGAAAGTTTATCCCTAATTTTGCATCTAGGGTGGTTCCCTTAACTGATCTTGCAAAAGGGAAAAATTCTGTGATGTTGAAATGGACCCCAGAGGCCGAGAGGGCGCTCCAGTCCCTAAATCAAGCCCTGTGTTCCCAACCAGTACTGGTATGTTCGGATTCTCAAAACCCTTCTGAGTGCAAATCGATGCTTCGGAGGCAGGGTTAGGAGCAGTGTTGTCACCAATAATTGATAGGGAAGAACACCTTGTCTTATACATAACTCGGAAGCTGAATGACCATAAAAAGAGGTATGCCACTGTAGAGAAAGAGGCTTTGGCCATTAAATGGGCCCTAGACACTCTCAAATTCTACCTACTGGGCAGAGAATTCAACCTCATCACAGACCATGCACCCCTAAAGTGGATGCAGAATAACAAGGAAAATAATAGTAGGGTTAGAATAGTAGGTGGTTTCTATCCCTCCAGCTTTTTAGATTCACAGTACAGAACCGAGCAGGCAGCCTCCAGGGAAATGTGGATAGTTTGTCTCAGTACTTACTGTTTGTCAAGTTAGGGTGCCCCAACCCATAGGTTGGGGGGTAGAAATGTGGTGTCTCACAGGGTGAAGTAATTGAGGGTCTATATGTGTCTCCCAGATTCCTAGATAACTGGGCTGACAACACACTTTCTAAGAACTTCCTGGGAGTGAGAGAAGCCACATCTCACTGAGGTCATAGTGATGAGCGGAAGGTGCCATATTCGATTTCAGCGATATTTCGCGAATATTCGATTAAATATTCGTCATATATTCGTCAAAATCGAATATTCGTCATTATTCTATATATTGCGAATGTTACGCGAATTTATATTTGCATCGTGAATTTAACTTAGAGCTGAGTTCCTAATGGTTGTCAACCATTAGGAATTCAGCTTTAAGTTAGATTCAGCCATGCGATTTATATAACCTATATTACTCGCATTGAGAATTCAACTTAGAGCTGGGTTCCTAATGGCTGTATTGCTAGAATATAAGGAATATCACTGAATATAGCACCATATTCTCAATCTTCGTTATATTCTACCAACGACCATTAGGAACTCAGCTCAAAGTTTCATTCGCAGTCTAACATATACTCGCATTGCGAATTTATCTTAGAGCTAAGTTCCTAATCGTTGTATTGCTAGAATATAACGAAGATGACGAATATCACGAATTCACGAATATAGCACTATATTCTCAATCTTCGTTGTATTCTAGCAATACAACCATTATGAACTCAGCTCTAAGTTTCATTCGCGAAGCGTAACATATAATCGCAATTGCGAATTGATCTTAGAGCTAAGTTCATAATGGTTGTATTGCTAGAATATAATGAAGACGACGAATATCACGAATACAACGAATATAGCGCTATATTCTCAATCTTCGTTATATTCTAGCAACAATTATTAGGAACTCAGCTCTAAGTTGAATTCGCAATGTGATTAATATAACCTGTATTGCTCGCATTGCGAATTCAACTTAAAGCTGGGTTCCTAATGGTTGTGTTGCTAGAATATAACGAATATCGCAATGCGAATAATTCAGGTTATATTAATCGCATTGCGATTACAACTTAGTCAAATTTGTGAGATCGTGATTCTCACATACGACAGTAAATTTACCATCGAGGCGTTCCCATGCACAGAGGAAGTCGGCAGAAGCGGCAACGGGCATTGACTGGAGCGGGCAGGGAGCCAGGAATCCTCCGGACAGGTAAGAACAGCTTTTGGGAAGTGGGAAGACAAACAGAGAGCAACAAGGATTAACATCTAAAAAAAAACAAAAAAAATGAATATTCGAAATTGCGAATATTCGCGAATTATCGAATTTGTGATATTCGCAATAAAAATTCGCTATTCGAATATTCGAGCTCAACACTACTGAGGAACCCTAAAGGTCCAGAGCCTGCAAACTGCAAGTATCACAGGTTGCTGTTCAGACAGCGTGTTTATTTTGTGTGGACTAAGGATGATAACTCAGCCACGTCCTAGAGAGGGACCTATTGTTTAGTTAGAGCCTGGGCAAGGCTAGGTGTTCTGTTTATGTTTTGTGTTTTGATGTGACCTGTGAAATAAAGCTTGCAGGACACCAGTTAAAATGCACATCTGTCTCCTGAGGTATCGTTGTAGCGAAATAATCTGACTAATCCCCTAGCTTTTCACCTCTGGAAAGGTGAGCTAAATAACGGACCGTCACAATGTGCACAGGACAGCATTTATAGACGCCAGATAGAAAACTGAGCATGCGGCGTTTTCTGTCTGGTGCTATTTGACATTCGGCACCATCAGTGATGTGCTGGTTGAATATGAACAATTCCAAAGAAAACTATGGGATCAGTTCTAGCTTTAGTTTCTCTCTGGCATTTTCTACTTCACACAGGAGTGGAACTGAACTAGATTGCCGGATAAATGTGGAGCCGGCCCTACGGACATCTGTCAGCAGATTTGCACATATGAAACTGACTGACCTGTGGCAGCTGAAGGCATCTGTGTTGGTCCCATGTTCACACTCGTATGTGCCTGCATTGCTAAGAAAAATACTTGACAGGACCAGCTGTGATGACATTTTCACCACCTGTCCCCCGTAAATCAAAATGGAGAGGGTGTGGCAGTCGCAGAGAGAGCAGAGCATCTAGGTATAATGGCAACTCCCCCATTGCTCCTAGAGGCTCATTTGCATATATTCATATATAATTTTGCTCAGCAATGCGGACACATATGAACATGGGACCAAAACAGATGCCGGTGTGCAAGCTGCGGAGATATTCGGGAGCTAAGACCACTCAACAGACTGGTGGCCCACAAACAGTTTTTCAGCCATCTCACAGAAACCCAAGCCCTGGTCTATGACGAATCAGAGTACAGTCCCAATTAGTGTTGAGCGAACAGTTCGAGAATAGTTCGGGCTTGTACCGAATTTTGGGTAGTTGGGACCCGGACCTGAAAATTTTCAAAAAGTTTGGGTTCGGGTCCATTGTTCGGCGATTTCTTCCTGCTTTTCTGAAGGGCTGCACAGCAGCCAATCAGCTAGCGTTTTACTTCTTGCCCTAAGAAGTCCATCAACGCCATGCCTACTAATGGCATGGCTGTGATTGGCCAAGTGCAGCATGTGACCCAGCCTCTATTTAAGCTGGAGTCACGTAGCGCCATGCACGTCACACTGCTCTGAATAGTGTAGGGAGATGACGCAGCTGCTGTGGGGCGAGATTAGGCAGGGAAAATTCAGCAAAAGCACCTAATGAAGTGATCGATCTACAATCATTGAACTTCTGCTAGTTACTTGCTCACTGGTTTTTAGGCTGCACAGAGCGTTTTTCTGTCACTTATTTTCTGGGGTGATCGGCGGCCATTTTGTGACTTGTGGTGCACCAGAACAAGCTGCCACCAAGTCCATCAATCCATCAATACTAGGGGTTTTATTTTGCTATATCCTACATCAGGGGCTTGGCTGTGCGTATTGTCACCCCTAGAAACTCAGGAGAGCAATTTCTATATTTTATTAAGGGGTAAAATACAATTGCCAAAATACCAATCCCCTAAATCTGGTGTTTCAGCTTTGGATAGCCAAGTGTAATACTGTCTGCTGTCTGGCAAAGGATAGATTATTTTCTGTGATGAAATTCAATGCCTCAATACCCTGAATCTGGTGTCCCATCACTGGCTGGCAAAGTATAATAGTGTCCGCCAAAACATATATTTTGTTCTGGGGAGAAAATCACTTGCCAAAATAGCAATCCCCTAAATCTGGTGTTCCAGCTGTTGCAGGCCAAGTGTTAATCTGTCCGTAAGGCCTCATGCACACGACCGTTGTTTTTTTCCGCGTCCATTCCGTTTTTTTTCACGGATAGAATGCTTCCCCATTCATTTCAATGGGTCCGTCAAAAAATGCGGATGGTCAATCGTTTTTGTTCCGCATCCGTGGTCCGTGTTTTCATTCCGTCAAAAAAATAGTGCTTGTCCTATTTTTTTCACGTTTGCGGACAAGGATAGGCATTTTTACAATGGATCTGCCATAAAATGGATCCAGCCAAAAAACGGAACGCACGCCATCCGCTTTTTTTTTGACGGATGCAAAATTTGCAGGAGGAGCGGACGCGGAGGCAGGCAACGGTCGTGTGCATGTAGCCTAAAAGGGTATATTTTGTTCTGGGGTGAAATTAAATTGCCAAATAGCAATACCTCTGAATCTGGTGTTCCAGCAGTTGCAGGCCTAGTTTAAATCTGTCCGTAACAGGGTAACCGTATATTTTGTTCTAGGGTGAAATTCAATTGCCAAAATAGCAATACCCTGAATCTGGTGTCATAGCTGTGGCTGGCAAAGTATAATAGTGTCCGCTCAAAACATATATTTTGTTCTGGGGTGAAATTCACTTGCCAATATAGCAATACCCTGAATCTGGTGTTCCAGCAGTTGCAGGCCAAGTGTTAATCTGTCCGTAAAGGGTATATTACACTCAAGGTGTATATACAAGTGCTGAGAGGGTCATCTCAATAACTCTCACACGCTACCGTGCATCTCCCATTGGATTTCTGTCCGTTAAATGGTACCTTTCATCCAGGGCCTAAATACTCAGCCCTACAATTGATATTACAATTAAAATACAATTGCTGAAGGCATAATCCTACATATTTTTCTCACGCTACTGTGCATCTCCAAGTGTAAATCTGTCCATAAAAGGATACCTTTCATCCAGGGCCTTACTGTGCCTGGATTAGTGTAATACGGCACATAAATAAATAGGCAGATAGTGTTACGTAGCTGTAAAAAAAAAGCCTGAATTTGAAATCAATACATTGGGCCAAATATTTTTTTTCTTATTGTGGAGCTTGGTGAACGGTAACAATAAGGAAAACATCTAGTAAGGGACACGGACGCTGTCGTGGTGGTGTTCGTGTACCCTCTGGTTCTCAGGTTCCAGTACCTGCCAGAATTTACAGCGATATTTGGTGGGGCCCAATGCCATTCCAAGGATGGTAAGGCCTGAGCAGGTACATGCGCTAGTCAATTGGGTGGCCGACAGTGGATCCAGCATGTTCACAACATTATCTCCCACCCAGTCTTCTGCAGAAAGCGCACAGGTGGCGCTCTGAAACCAAGCCTCCATCAGTCTGTCACATCACCCTCATGCATATCAGGGAAACTGTCAGAGCCTCAAGTTATGCAGCAGTCTCTTATGCTGTTTGAAGACTCTACTGGCAGGGTTTCCCAAGGGAATCCACCTAGCCCTTCCTCAGTGGTGGAAGACATAGAATGCACTGATGCACAACCACTTATGTTTCCTGATGATGAGGACATGGGAATACCACCTCATCGGAGTCCGCACGTCTCTGATAATGACGAAACACAAGTGCCAACTGCTGCGTCTTTCTGCAGTGTGCAGACCAAACAGGAGGTCAGGAGGAAGATTGTGTGGAAGACGATGCAGGGGACGATGAGGTCCTAGACCCGACATGGAATGAAGGTCGTGCCACTGACTTTCATAGTTCAGAGGAAGAGGCAGTGGTGAGACCGAGCCAACAGCGTAGCAAAAGAGGGAGCAGGGGGCAAAAGCAGAACTATTTTGTTTAGCTGGGGTTAGATCAGACCTCGCCCAATGGTGTATCCCAAATATTTGGCTTCTTCCAAGCCGATGGCACACTTTTTAGGGTTTGCGGTGAGGCCCGCCTGTCATAGTGAATCCACGACCGCCTGCACTTTTTGTAGCTGAGACTTCCAGTCGCTACTGTAAACTATTACATCATCCAGATATGCTGATGTATAACCAATATGTGGCCTTAGGATCCTATCCATCATACGCTGAAATGTAGTTGGGGCCCCATGGAGGCCAAATGGCAACCTAGTGTACTGGAAATGGCCGTTGGGTGCAGAAAAAGCAGTCTTTTCCTTGGCCCTTTCAGCTAGCGGAATTTGCCAGTACCCTTTAGTTAAGTCCAATGTTGTTAAGTACCGAGCACTACCCAGCTTGTCTATTAGCTCGTCTAATCTCGCCATTGGGTAGGCGTCAAACTTTGAGACCAAGTTCAACTGGTCGTAGCCATTACAGAACCTGGTGGACCCATCAGGTTTGGGAATTAAAACGATGGGACTAGACCACTCACTTACGTACTTTTCTTTTACCCGAATGGCGAACGCGAACTTCCGCGAATGTTCACGAACCGGGCGAACCGCCATAGACTTCAATGGGCAGGCGAATTTTAAAACCTACAGGGACTCTTTTCTGGCCACAATAGTGATGGAAAAGTTGTTTCAAGAGGACTAACACCTGGACTGTGGCATGCGGGAGGGGATCCATGGTAAAACTCCCATGGAAAATTACGTAGTTGACGAGAGTCAGGTTTAAATCCATAAAGCGCATAAATCACCTAACATTCCTAAATTGTTTGGAATAATGTGCTTTAAAACATCCAGTGTGTGTATACGATCAGGTATGATGTTGTATCAATCAGGTAGTATAAGTGTTACGCCCACTTCCCAGTGACAGACCAAACTCTGACAGACCAAACTCCCTATTTAACGCACCGCAAACAACTGCAAACAGTCCATTTGCACAACCTCAAGGTTGGATACCAAGCTAGCCATGTCCCGTTCCTTGTCCTCACTGACGCCATTAAAGGTCTCTTCCTCCACCCAGCCACGCACAACACCAAGGGTCCCCGAAAGGTGAAAACAAGCCCCGGGACACCTGCTGTGGTTGGTCTTCCACCTCCTCAAAGCCACCTTCCTCCTCTGACTCTCTTCTTCAGACTCCTCTCTACCTTGCCACAGGTCCAGCAATCAACGACGACAAGGCTGCTTCTGGTGGTGATAGTGACCACAACTCTTCCTCTTCATACTCATCTAAGGCCTGATCCAGCACTCTCTCGCAGGGCACGCTCCAGAAAAACGCATATGGGATGAGGTTGATGATGTTGCCTTGGGTTTGACTGACCAGGTTTGTCACCTCCGCAAAGGATGCATGAGTCTACAGCCATTGTGCATGAGCGCTCAGTAACACGGCCAAAATACCCAGCTCCGCAGAGGCTGTCCTCTCTTTTTAAATTAAAAATCTGTTCTTACCAGTTTAATCTCTGTTTTGTCCCCTATCAGGGGCCGGTGTATGGAATAGATTTTAGGAATCGGGAGATGGAAAAAGATGGTTGGTTGGTCCTCTTCCTTCCAACTTAGGCACTGCGCGTGCGCCGTGCAATGTACTGTGCCACCCTATATGAGTGGTGTGTTAAGTAGAACTATTCCTATCAATTTAATCCCTGTTACATCCCCTATTAGGGGACGTGAATAGATTTTAGGAACCGGAGATGGAAAAAGATGGTTGGTCAGTTCTTTTCCTTCCACTTGGGCACTGCGCGCTGCGCCAGTGCAATGTACTGTGACACCCTATATGAGTGGTGTGTTAAGTAGTAATATTCCTATCAATTTAATCCCTGTTATTTCCTATCAGGGACGTGAATAGATTTTAGGAACCGGAGATGGAAAAAGATGGTTGGTCGGTCATTTTCCTTCCAATTTGAGGCACTGCGCGTGCGCTGTGCAATGTACTGTGACACCCTATATGAGTGATTTGTTAAGTAGTACTATTCTAATCAGTTTAATCCCTGTTACGCCTCCTATCAGGGGACGTATTGAATAGATTTCAGACAACCGCAAAGGGTTGTCAATAGTTGACACAATCATGACATATATTTTATTCCTCTATGCGCCAATCTTGGTGTAGTGATGACTGTGCTCAGGCGCACGCTTTGGGAGATTGAAGGCGATGGCGGTTTTTCAAAGCCTATGGTCGTGCTCAGGTAGTTCAGTGACAGTTAAGTGACCCAGAAAAAAATGATTCTGCAGTGGGCCATTGTTGGCTTAGTAGGCTTTAATGATCACCTTAGATGATCACAAAGAAAATTAATGTTTTTTCTATAACAAATTATACAGCCAATCGCCTTTGGTCTGTTCACAATGAAGCAACGGCCTTATCATCTGGGGTGTGCCAACATTGCCAACACACTCATGGAGGTGATCACTTCATTGTGATACGCAAGCCCCCTTACCACAACAAGGTAACGATCACGAAGGGAATTGACACTTGTATGTGCCTTTCTTTTTGTTTTGTGTTTGCAGCCACAGTGCTGCACCAGAGGCCAGAAAATTAGGCATGTACACATGCCTGAAAAATTTGGTATTGTTGCAGCCGCTTCTGTAGCAGCGGCCGTAAAATTTTATGTTTTCCAGGCAGAAAGTGTACTAAAACATTGCGGCTTGAACCCTAGTTGGTGGCGGAGAAGTCACGCAAGTCATCCGGCATTCAGAGCTTAAATACCGCAGCGTGGGGACCATTTTTAGCCCAAGGCATCTCATCAGGCCTTTTTAGTCAAATGTATCCCCACTGTCAGTCCCTTTGGTATCCACGCCTCTTTCATCTTAATAAAGGTGAGGTAATCTAGACTTTTGTGACCTAAGCGACTCTTGTCAGTGAAAATACCTCCTGCTGCGCTGAAGGTCCTTTCTGACAGGACACTTGAAGCAGGGGAGGCCAGAAGTTCTATCGCAACTTGGGATAGCTCAGGCCAGAGGGCAAGCCTGCACACCCAGTAGTCAAGGGGTTCATCGCTCCTCAGAGTGTCGATATCTGCAGTTAAGGTGAGGTAGTCTTCTTCCTGTCGGTCGAGTCGTTCTCTGAGGGTGGACCCCGAAGGGCTGTGGCGATGCGTAGGACTTAAAAGGCCCGCATGTCCTCCATCAACAATACGTCTGTAAAGCGTCCTGCCCTTGCTGGCGTGGTAGGAGGAGGATTACTTTCACCTCTTCCCTGTTAGATTCCCATTGTGCTGTGATATCACCCTTATACGCTGTGCAAAGCATACTTTTTTACTTGTTTTGGAACTGCTGCATCCTTTCCGACTTCTGGGAATTTGGTAACATTTTAGCCACTTTATGCTTATACCGGGGACTAGCAGCGCAGCCACCCAGTACAGGCCATTCTCCTTCAGCCCACTTATTATACGAGGGTCCCTCAACAGGCATAACAGCATGAAAGACCCCATTTGAACAAGGTTGGATTCAGAGCTACTCATGTCCCTTTCCTCGTCCTCACTGATGTCATTGAAGGTCTGTTCTTCCCCCAGCCATGTACAACACCACGAGTCCCAGATAGGTGACAACAACGAGCACCCTGGAATGCCTTCTGTGGTTGGTCTTCCTCCTCCTCAAAGCCACATTCCTCCTCTGACTCCTCTTCCTCAGACTTCTCTTCCAGCGTTGCCGCAGATCCGGCAAGCGATGATGGCAAGGCTGTTTCTGGTGGTGATGGTGACCACAACTCTTCCTGTTCCTCTTCGCGCTCATCTACAACCTGATCCAGCACTCTTCGCAGGGCACGCTCCAGGAAGAAAACAAATGGGATGAGGTTGCTGATGGTGCCTTCGGCGCCATTGAATAGGTTTGTCACCTCCTCAAAGGACGCATGAGCCTACAGGCATTGCGCATGAGCGTCCAGTAACGTGGCAAAAATTCCCAACTCAGCAGAGGCTGTCCTAGCACCCCGGTCATACAAATACTCGTTGGTGGCTTTTTCTTGTTGGAGCAGGCGGTCGAACATTAGGAGTGTTGTATTCCAACGTGTTGGGCTGTGGCAAATCAAGCGCCTCACTGGCATGTTGTTTCGCCGCTGAATATCAGATAAGTGTGCCATGGTCGTGTAGGAATGCCTGAAATGGCCACACAACTTCCTGGCCTGCTTGAGGACATTCTGTAAGCCTGGGTACTTACACACAAAGCGTTGTACAATCAGATTCAACACATGTGCCATGCACGGCACATGTGACAACTTGCCCAAATTCAATGCCGCCAACAGATTGCTTCCATTGTCACACACCACTTTGCCGATCTCCAGTTAGTGCGGGGTCAGCCACTGATCCACCTCAGTGCTCAGGGCGGACAGGAGTGCTGGTCCGTGTGACTCTCTGCTTTCCGGCAAGTCAACCCCAAGACGGCGTGACACTGTTGAATCCGGGATGTGGAATAGCACTGGGGAGCTGGGGGTGCAGTTGATGATGTGGAGCAAGACGCAGCAGCAGAAGAGGACTCAGCCGAGGAGGTTAGCAAAGATGATGGAGTAGGGGGAATAGACGAGGTGGTAGCAGGCCTGCCTGCAAGTTGTGGCGGTGTCACCAACTCCGCTGCAGAGCCCGCATTTCATGCTTGGCAGCCGGTCAAAGGTTGACCCAATGCACAGTGTACGTGATATACCTGCCCTGACCATGCTTTGCAGACCTGGTATCAGTGGTCAGATGGACCCTTACCCCAACACTGTGTGCCAGACATGTCATGACTTCCTTTCCACAATAGAGTACAGGTTGGGGATAGCCTTTTGTGAAAAATAATTTCACCTTCCACTGGAGTGTCCCAATAGCTACAAATTTTTGAAGGCTCAGACTCCACCAGCTTGTATGGTAAAAGCTGGCGGGCTAATAGTTCCGTCAATACAGCTGTCAGACGCCGGGCAAGGGGTGACTCTGTGACATTGGCTTCTTAAGCTCAAATATTTCATTGACAGTCACCTGACTGTGTGCAGGTGAGCAGGAACTGCTAAAGGTGAGAGGCGGAGTGGCGGTTGGTTGAGAGGGGCAGGGAGGACAGCAGTGGTTGACGTGGCTGAAGATGCTGGACCAGGAGGAGGATGGTGGCTTTGAATTTGTGTGCTGCTTGTACTCATGTATTGATCCCATGGGCGTTTGTGATGTGAGATCATGTGCCTTCGCAAAGCATTTGTACCTAGGTGGGTGTTGGACTTCCCACGACTCAGTTTGTTTTGGCACAGGTTGCAAATTGCATCGCTGTTATAAGAGGCAGAAAAAAAATGCCACACTGCTGAGCTTTGCAATGATGGCATTCTGGTGGTGGCAACAGCATGCGTTGATTGGCGTGCTGTCTGGCTGACCCCGGGTGCCGATACATGCTGTCTGACTGTGCCACTAGCTCCTTGCGACAACCTCCCCTGCTTCCAACTCGTCTCCTCCTCCTTTCTGTCTTACCATCTGAACTTTCCTCCTGTTCTTCTTCTCTTCGAGCAGGCACCCACGTGACATCGACGGACACATCCATATCATGAACCGTATCTGACAACTCAGCAAAAGAAAGAGCAGCGGGTACAACATCATCATCATCACACTGTACGTCCATGTGTGTAATCCTGCCTGACTGAGACATATCCCTGTTATCGACATCCTCTGGCAATAATGGTTGCGCATCACTCATTTCCTCCAACTAATGTGTAAATAAATCCTCTGACAGATCAAATAAAGCGGCTGTGGTGCTAGTGTTGGTGGCGGCGGCGGGCGGGCGAGTGGTAACTTGAGAGGTGCCCGAAGCTGAGCTGGAGGAGGGTGGTGCGTCAAGGTTCAGAGCGGAAGCTGTATTAGATTGGGTGTCCTGTGTAAGCCAGTCAACTATGTTCTCAGAATTTTTCGAGTTCAGGGTATGTGGCCTCTGAACACTGGGCATTATTCTAGGTTCAAAGGAAATCACAGCACCACGACGGACTCCCTGCGGGGTGGCCTGCCTCTGCCTGTCATTTCTTATTTGATTAGTGGTACTATGCGTGCAAGGTACTGTGCCACCCTATATGAGTGGTGGGCACTGGCAGTGAGCACAGTACAGTCTGTGGGCCTGACACACACTGGCAGGCAACTGAAATTATATTAAAGGGTAAAAATTAAATGACTTGTTTACCCCAAGGTACTGTGCCACCCGGTATAAGTGGTGGGCACTGGCAGTGGGCACACTACAGTCAGTGGAAGTAGGCCTGACACACACTGGCAGGCAACTAACCTTAGATTAAAGGGTAAAAATTAAATGCCTTATTTATCGGCAAGCTACTGTGCCACCCGCTATGAGTGGTGGGCACTGGCAGTGGCAGACGCCGAGCAAGGCGGTGACTCTCAACCACTCCAAAAACCGCAGCACCTCAATGAGACACGTGGAGAAACACATAAAGTAACCACCAAAGAAGAGATCCACGTTTTATAAATATATAAATCACAAAATTTATTAAAGTTTATTCATTTCCAACAAATTGAAAATAATATTAAATTCATAGAGCAATCACAGCAGTTAAAAACAAGATCCTTTGTTACAGCAATAAAAAGCCGCTGACACACATGGGCATCCAGTCATAATAATTACATTGTCCAACCCTGCAATTGGATTACATGACATAGTATAACATAGTATATTATAATATATTATAACACACCAAGAAAAATATATATATTAACCTGTAACGGTATATAGAAAATAGTTTCCACCAATATCTCGATTCAATCATTACACCGGGACCAAATAAAGGCCGCCAGTTACATAAATGAATTGTATTGCACTGCTATCGCTATGGATTTACATTAAAGGACTAAATAGCCAGTCTTAAATGACTCACCGGGACCTGCATATGGCCGCCGGTCATCAAGACATATTGTGTCCCACAGCGATAAGCAGAACAATTCCAACAGTGGAAAGCAACATCTAACAAGTACAATCAAATAAACTTGGGAAAACAAATATACACATAGCAATATTGACAATTGTTACCCACGTAGAGAAGCGGCCTGTCTGCCCCAACGCGCGCTCGCCCTAGGCTTCTTCCTAGTGGGTGGCGGGTAGTTGAGAGGGGCAGGTAGGACAGCAGTGGTTGACGTGGCTGAAGATGCTGGAACAGGAGGTGGATGGTGGCTTTGAGTTTGTGTGCTGCTTGAGTGACTGTGCCACTAGCTCCTTGCGACGACTTCCCCTGCTTCCAACTCGTCTCCTCCTCCTCTCTGTCTCCCCATCTGAACTTTCCCCTGTTTTTCTTTGAGCAGGCACCCAAGTAAAATCCACGAACACATCGTCATCATCATCCGCTCACTTGTATATGACAACTCAGCAAAGGAAGCAGCAGCGGGTACAACATCATCATCACACCGTACATCCATGTGTGTAATGCTGCCTGACTGAGACATATCCCTGTTATCTACATCCTCTGGTAATAATGGCTGCGCATCACTAATTGCATCCAACTGATGTGTAAATAAATCTTCTGACGGATCAAATGAAACGGCTGTGGTGCTAGTGTTGGTGGTGGCGGCGGGCAGGCGAGTGGTAACTTAAGAGGTGCCTGAAGCTGAGCTGGAGGAGGATGGTGCATCAAGGTTCCGAGCGGAAGCTGTAGAAGATTGGGTGTGGGTCTGACACACACTGGCAGGCAGGCTACTGAAATTAGAATAAAGTATAAAAATGAAATGCCTTTTTTTTAAGCAAAGTCCTGTGCCACACAGTATGAGTGGTGGGCACTGGCAGTGGGCACACTACAGTCTGTGGGCCTGACACACACTGGCAGGCAGGAAACTGAAATTTGATTAAAGTATAAAAATTAAATGCCTTTTTTTTATGCAAAGTCCTGTGCCACACGGTATGAGTGGTGGGCACCGGCAGGGGGCACACTACAGTCTGTGGGCCTGCAGCCTCTCACACACGGGCAGGCCAGGCAACTGCAATATATATATGGAGAAAAAATAAATAAAAGCAGACTAATGTAGCAGCCCTAAAAAGGGCTTTTTGGGGTGCTGTGACACTGTCCTTACAGTAGATGAGCCTGTGGACACAGAACACTGGCCTAGCTAATGCTTTCCCTATGAATTCACAATCATCAGCGCAGCAGCAGCAGTCTCCCTGCTCTCACTAACACACTGCAGCTTCAGACTGAATCTAAAATGGCTGCCGTTTTTATAGGAGGTGGGAAGGTGTGGAGGGAGGGTGCTTATTGGCTGGAATGTGTCTGCTGACTCTGAGGTACAGGGTCAAAGTTTGCTCAATGATAATGTATAGGGGTGAACCGAACATCGCATATGTTCGCCCGCCTCGCGAACACAAACAAGCTATGTTCGCCGGGAACTGTTCGCCGGCAAATAGTTCGGGACATCACTAGTGCTTAACCGACTGATAGCATTATCTTCCGACCACATGTTTGCACTGGTCTGACTTGGACAGTTTTGTTCTGCAGCGCCCGGCTAAGTTGGACATGAAGCTGGGTAAGGTGGATTTTTAGTTTTTCTGGTGCACTGGCAGCAGGCACAGTTTCATTGCGCCCAGGGCCACGACCTCTGCTTGCACCTTCAGCATCACGCCAAGGGCTATGGCCTCTGCTTCCACAATCAGCATCATGCCCAGAGATAATGTTATTTTTACAGGACACACTGTAATGGCTTGCTATAATGTACTGAACACAGAAAATAAAGATTTTCAGGAGTACACTAGGACACAGATAATGAATTTTTAACTGTACACACTGTATTTGCTGGCTGTAATGAATAGGAGACAGAGAAATACAACTTTTTGGCACCACACTAGGCCACAGATAATGTAATTTTTACAGTACACACTGTGTTTGCCTTCTGTAATGTACAGGAGACAAAAAATACAATTTTTCACCACCACACTAGGCCACAGATAATGTAATTTTTACAGTTAACGCTGTATTTGCTTTCTGCAATGTACAGGAGACAGAGAAATACAATTTTTCACCACCACACTAAGCCATGGATAATGTAATTTTTACAGTAAACACTGTATTTGCTTTCTGTAATGTACAGGAGACAGAGAAATACAATTTTTCGGCACTACACTTGGCCAGAGATAATGTAATTTTTACTGAACACACTGTATTTGCTTGCTGTAATGAATAGAAGACAGAGAAATACAATTTTTCGCCACTACACTAGGCCAGAGATAATGTAATTTTTACAATACACACTTTATTCGGATGTAGTTCTATATTGGATACAAAATTGTCCCGAATAAAATGTATTCTCTGCTGGAATACTGTATATACGGTTGCGGCCTAAACGCACACACAGATGTGCCCAAAACTAGTTAACTATGGCCAAAATATAAATCACTCTCTGCTGGAGTAATTAATATAACGGTTGCAGATTGAACGCACAGATGTGGCACAAGTTAGGGTAATTTCCCCAGAACAAATAATTTATCTGATGGTACAGTGTATATCTCGGTAGCAGGAACACTGTAGTGAATAAGCCCCTTTTAATAATGTCTGCCCAACACACTGCTTTATAGTGGTGCAGTGTATATCTCAGTACTAAGGAACACTGTAGTGAATAAGCCCCTTTTGATAATAACTGCTTAACACATTGCTTAATGATGGCATTTTGTAGCTGTCACTAATCGGAAATCTTTCTGTCTTATCAAAGTTATCAAAGCGACTTTCAAGCCCTGGACTTATCTGTCCCTCCCTGTCCCTGATAGTGCTGAATTAACTACCTTCTTAAAAACTAAAAAAGGTGCTGCACTGCTGCTGTCAAACACACAATAGGAATGTTAGGTCTTTCAATAAGGTTTTTGGAGTGAAATCAGTAAGTTTAGAGCAAAACGCTGTCTGTCCCTGCCTACTGTCTGCTCTCCCTGACGTTGAATGAGCCGAGCGCTGGACCTCAGCTCCTATATGAAATGGTATCACATGTTCCGGTTAGCCAATCAGTGTAAGGCTTACATCTAACATTGCTATGTCCTTACACTGAGGGGAATTACTTACCTGGACCTTGATTGGCTACTTAGAAAGCACCAAACGTGCGGGAGTAGTGATGAGCGGGAGGTGCCATATTCGATTTTTGCGATATATCGCAAATATTCAAATGAACATTCATCATATATTTGTTGAAATCGAATATTCGTCATTATTTTATTAATATGCAAATTAATTATTCGCGTATTGAACTTTGAATGGGGTATAAAGGCAACTTTCCTATTGGCTTGCTAGAATTAACGAATTTAGAAAATCTTGCACTATATTCCAATATTCGTAATCTTCGCTAATTCTAAAAAGGCTATCAGAAAGTTGCCTATAGACAGCTCTAAGTTGAATTCGCAATGCGAACATATACTCGCATTACAATTAAACTTAGAGCTGAGTTCTTAATGGTTGTATTGTTAGAATTGACGAAGATAACTAATATAGCACTATATTCTCAATCTTCGTTATATTCTAGAAAGCCAACCATTTAGAACTCAGCTCTAAGTGAATTCGCAATGCGATTAATATAACCTGTATTACTCGCATTGCAAATTCAACTTAGAGTTGGTTCCTAATGGTTGGCTTGTTATAATATAACGAATTCACGAATATAGCACTATATTCTTAATCTTCGCTATATTTTAGCAACAACCATTAGGAACCCAGTAGTGTTGAGCGAACAATTCGAGCATAGTTCGGGTTCGCATCGAATTTTAGGGTGTCCGGGACACGGACCCGAACATTTTCAAAAAAGTTCGGGTTTAGGTTCATTGTTTGGCATTACTTCCCGCTTTCTGAAGGGCTGCACAGCAGCCAATCAGCTAGCTGCTTACTTCTGCCCTAAGAGCCTATCACAGCCAGGCCTACTAATGGCATGGCTGTGATTGGCCAAGTGCAGCATGTGACCCAGCCTCTATTTTAGCTGGAGTCACGTAGCGCCGCACGTCACACTGCTCTGATTAGTGTAGGGAGAGGACACAGCTTCTGTCAGGGCGAGATTAGTCAGGGAAAAGTCAGCAACAGCACCTAAAGAACGGATCGATCTACAGCTGTGAATGATTGAACTTCTGCTAGTTACTTGCTCACTGGTTTTTAGGCTGCACAGAGCGTTTTTCTGTCATTTATTTTCTGGGGTGATCGGCGGCCATTTTGTGACTTGTGGTGCACCAGAACAAGCTGCCACCAAGTCCATCAATCCATCAATACTAGTTTTGTTTTGCTATATCCTACATCAGGGGCTTGGCTGTGCTAATTGTCACCCCTAGAAACTCAGGATAGCAATTTCTATATTTTATTAAGGGTTAAATACAATTGCTCAAATATCAATCCCCTAAATCTGGTGTTCCAGCTTTGGCCAGCCAAGTATAATACTGTCTGCTGTCTGGCAAAGGATAGATTATTTTCTGTGGTGAAATTTAATTGCCAAAATAGCAATACCATAAATCAGTGGTTTCAGCTGTGGCTGGCAAAGTATAATAGTGTCTGCCAAAACATATATTTTGTTCTGGGGTGAAATTCAATTGCCAAAATAGCAATACCCTGAATCTGGTGTCCCAGCTGTTGCAGGCCAAGTTTCATAGTGTCCGCAAAAACATATATTTTGTTCTGGGGTGAAATTCAATTGCCAAAATAGCAATACCATAAATCAGTAGTTTCAGCTGTGGCTGGCCAAGATTCAAAGTGTCCGCAAAAACATATATTTTGTTGTGGGGTGAAATTCAATTGCCAAAATAGCAATACCCTGAATCTGGTGTTCCAGCTGTTGCAGGCCAAGTTTCATAGTGTCCGCAAAAACATATATTTTGTTCTGGGGTGAAATTCAATTGCCAACATAGCAATACCATAAATCAGTGGTTTCAGCTGTGGCTGGCCAAGATTCATAGTGTCCGCAAAAACATATATTTTGTTGTGGGGTGAAATACAATTGCCAAAATAGCAATACCCTGAATCTGGTGTCCCAGTTGTTGCAGGCCAAGTTTCATAGTGTCCGCAAAAACATATATTTTGTTCTGGGGTGAAATTCAATTGCCAAAATAGCAATACCATAAATCAGTGGTTTCAGCTGTGGCTGGCCAAGTTTTAAAGTGTCCTGCAAATTATATATTTTGTTCTGGGGTGAAATTCAATTGCCAAAATAGCAATACCATAAATCAGTGGTTTCCAGCTGTGGCTGGCCAAGATTCATAAGTGTCCGCAAAAACATATATTTTGTTCTGGGGTGAAATTCAATTGCCAAAATAGCAAAACCATAAATCTGGTGTCACAGCTGTGGATGGCAAAGTATAATAGTGTCTGCCAAAACATATATTTTGTTCTGGGGTGAAATTCAGTTGCCAAAATAGTAATTCCATAAATCAGTGGTTTCAGCTGTGGCTTGCAAAGTTTCTTAGAGTCCGTAAAAACATATATTTTGTTCTGGGGTGAAATTCAAATGCCAAAATAGCAATACCCTGAATCTGGTGTTCCAGCTGTTGTAGGCCTAGTTTAAATCTGTCCGTAACAGGGTATATTTTGTTCTGGGGTGAAATTCAATTGCCAAAATAGCAATACCCTGAATCTGGTGTTCGAGCTGTTGCAGGCCAATTGTAAATCTGTCCATAAAGGATACCTTTCATCCAGGGCCTAAATACTAGCCCTAAAAGAGATATTCCCCTAAATCAGTGGTTACTGCTGTGCCTGGATTAGTGTAATATGCTATATAAATAAATAGGCAGATAGTGTTAGGTGCCTGTAAAAAAGGCCTGAATTTGAAATCAATACATTGGGCCAAATATTTTTTCTTATTGTGGTGCTTGGTGAACAGTAACAATGAGGAAAACATCTAGTAAGGGACGCGGACGCGGTCGTGGTGGTGCTAGTGTACCCTCTGGTGCTGGGAGAGGATGTGGCCATTCTACCACAGCCACACGTCCTAGTGAACCAACTACCTCAGGTTCCAGTACCCGCCAGAATTTACAGCGATATTTGGTGGGGCCCAATGCCGTTCTAAGGATGGTAAGGCCTGAGCAGGTACAGGCGCTAGTCAATTGGGTGGCCGACAGTGGATCCAGCATGTTCACAACATTATCTCCCACCCAGTCTTCTGCAGAAAGCGCACAGGTGGCGCCTGAAAACCAAGCCCATCAGTCTGTCACATCACCCCCATGCATATCAGGGAAACTGTCTGAGCCTCAAGTTATGCAGCAGTCTCTTATGCTGTTTGAAGACTCTGCTGGCAGGGTTTCCCAAGGGAATCCACCTAGCCCTTCCCCAGTGGTGGAAGACTTAGAATGCACTGATGCACAACCACTGATGTTTCCCGGATGATGAGGACATGGGAATACCACCTCACTCGGAGTCCGCACGTCTCTGATGATGACGAAACACAGGTGCCAACTGTTGCATCTTTCTGCAGTGTGCAGACCGAACAGGAGGTCAAGGAGGAAGACTGTGTGGAAGACGATGCAGGGGACGATGAGGTCCTAGACCCTACATGGAATGCAGGTCGTGCCACTGACTTTCATAGTTCAGAGGAAGAGGCAGTGGTGAGACCGAGCCAACAGCGTAGCAAAAGAGAGAGCAGGGGGCAAAAGCAGAACAGCCGCCTCCAAGAGAGTTCGCCTGCTACTGGCCACCGCCACCAGGGACCGAGCAACCCAAAGGCAGCTTCAAGGAGTTCCCTGGCATGGCACTTCTTTAAACAATGTGCTGACGACAAGACCCGAGTCGTTTGCACGCTGTACCATCAGAGCCTGAAGCGAGGCATTTACGTTCTGAACCTTAGCACAACCTGCATGACCAGGCATCTACATGCAAAGCATGAACTGCAGTGGAGTAAACACCTTAAAGCAAGGAACTCACTCTGGCTCCCCTGCTCCCTCTTCTGCTGCTGCCTCGGCCCTCTTCCTCCGCCTCAGGAGGAATGTTGGCACCTGCCGCCCACCAAACAGAGGATGTGCCACCGACAACACCACCTGCGTCACCAAGCATCTCCACCATGTCACACGGCAGCGTTCAGCTCTCCATCTCACAAACCTTGAGAGAAAGCGTAAATTCCCACCTAGCCACCCTCAGAGCCCTGCGCCTGAATGCCAGCATTTCTAAACTACTGACCTTTGAAATGATGTCATTCAGGCTGGTGGACACAGACAGCTTCAAACAGCTGATGGCCATGGCTGTCCCACAGTATGTTGTTCCCAGCCGCCACTTCTTCTCCAAGACAGCCGTGCCTTCCCTGCACAACCAAGTATCCGATGAAATCAAGTGTGCACTGCGCAACGCCATCTGTGGCAAGGTCCACCTAACCACGAATACGTGGACCAGTAAGCACGACCAGGGACGCTATATCTCCATAACCGCACACTGGGTAAATGTAGTGGCGGCTGGGCCCCAGGCGGAGAGTTCCTTGGCGCACGTCCTTCCTCCGCCTAGGATCGCAGGGCATCATTCTTTGCCTCCTGTAGCCTCCTCCTCCTACTCGGCTTCCTCCTCCTCTGCTTCCACCAGCTCATCCAGTCAGCCACACACCTTCACCACCAACTTCAGCACAGCCCGGGGTAAACGTCAGCAGGCCATTCTGAAACTCATATGTTTGGGGGACAGGCCCCACACCGCGCAGGAGTTGTGGCGGGGTATTGAACAACAGACCGACGAGTGGTTTCTGCCGGTGGGCCTCAAGCCCGGCCTGGTGGTGTGCGATAATGGGCGAAATCTCGTCGCAGTTCTGGGACTAGCCGGTTTTCCGCACATCCCTTGCCTGGCGCATGTGCTGAATTTGGTGGTGAGTTCACATCCTGCCGCTGCTCACCTGTCTGCGCTACAGCGGAACTTCGGCCTTCCCGCTTACCGCCTCATATGGAACGTGCCCACCAGGTGGAACTCCACCTTGCACATGCTGGAGAGACTGTGCGAGCAGCAGCAGGCCATAGTGGAGTTCTCAGCTGCAGCACGCACGCCGTCAGTCGCACAGCGAACAGCACCACTTCACCACCAATGATTGGGCCTCCATGCGAGACCTGTGTGCTCTGTTGCGCTGTTTCGAGTACTTCACCAATATGGCCAGTGGTGATGACACCGTTATCTGCGTCACAATACCACTTCTATGTCTCCTTGAGAAAGCGCTTAGGGTGATGATGGAAGAGGAGGTGGCCCAGGAGGGAGCAGGAGGAGGAGGATGAGGGGTCATTTTTAGCACTTTCAGGCCAGTCTGTTAGAAGTGGCTCAGAGGAGGTTTTTGCAACAGCAGAGGCCAGGTACAAATGTGACCAGCCAGGGCCCACTACTGGAGGACGAGGAGGATGAGGAGGAGGTGGAGGATGATGAGGATGAAGCAGGTTCACAGCGGGGTGGCACCCGACACAGCTCAAGCCCATCACAGGTGCGTGGCTGGGGGATACGGAGGACGATGACGATACGTCTCCCACAGAGGACAGCTTGTCCCTTACCTCTGGGGAGCCTGGCACACATGAGCGACTACATGCTGCAGTGCCGGCGCAATGACAGCAGAGTTGCCCACATTTTAACGTGTGCAGACTACTGGGTTGCCACCCTGCTGGATCCCGGTACAAAGACAATGTGCCCACCTTACTTACTGCGCTGGAGCGTGATAGGAAGATGTGCGAGTACAAGCGCACACTGGTAGAGGCGCTCCTGAGAGCATTCCCAAATGTCACAGGGGAACAGGTGGAAGCCCAAGGCAAAGGAGGAGCAAGAGGTCGCCAACGCAGCTGTGTCACGGCCAGCTCCTCTGAGGGCAGGGTTAGCATGGCAAGAAATGTGGAAAAGTTTTGTCTCCACGCCACAGATAACTGCACCACCACCTGATACGGAGCGTGTTAACAGGAGGCAGCATTTCACTAACATTGCTGAGCGAGTACGTCTGCACACCCTCTCACGTACTGACTGATTGTTCGGCCTCATTCAACTTCTGGGTCTCCAAATTGTCCACGTGGCCAGAGTTAGCATTTTATGCCTTGGAGGTGCTGGCCTGCCCGTAGGCCAGCGATTTGTCTGAACGTGTATTCAGCACGGCAGGGGCGTCATTACTGACAAACGCAGCCGCCTGTCCACAGCCAACGTGGACAAGCTGACGTTCATAAAAATGAACCAGGCATGGATCCCACAGGACCTGTGCCTCCCTTGTGCAGAATAGACATTTATAACTACCTCCCCTTAACCATATATTCTTGTACTCCGGGGCACTTCTTTATTGAATCCTCATTTTTTAACTTAACCATGATCTTGCGGTGCAACCCAAAGTTGAATGAACCTCTCCTCTGTCTGGGTGCTGGGGCCGAAATATCTGAAAGTGGCCGTCTCCGGTGGTGGGTGATATGACGCATGATTCCTTGCTGTGGGACCTCTCTCCTGTGTCTGGGTGCTGGGTCCGAAATAACTGAAAGTGGCCTTCTCCAGTGGTGGGTGATATGACGCATGATTCCTTTGCTGTGGGACCTCTCTCCTCTGCCTGGGTGCTGGCCGAAATAACTGAAAGTGGCCTTCTCCAGTGGTGGGTGATATGACGCCTTATTCCTTGCTGTGGGACCTCTCTCCTCTGTCTGGGTGCTGGGGCCGAAATAACTGAAAGTGGCCTTCTCCAGTGTTGGGTGATATGACGCATGATTCCTTGCTGTGGGACCTCTCTCCAATTGATATTGGTTAAATTTTATTTTTTATTTTATTTTAATTCATTTCCTATCCACATCTGTTTGCAGGTGATTTACCTACATTTTTCTGCCTTTGGCAGCCCTCTAGCCCGTTCCTGGACTATTTTACAGCCTTTAGTGCCTAAATGTTCAGGTCCCTATTGACTTCAATGAGGTTCGGGTTCGGGAAAAGTTCGGGTCGAGTTCGGATCCCGAACCCAAACATTTTCGGGAAGTTCGGCCGAACTTCCGAACCCGAACTTCCAGGTGTTCGCTCATCTCTAGAACCCAGCTCTAAGTTGAATTCGCAATGCGAGTAATACAGGTTATATTAATCGCATTGCGATTACAACTTAGTCAAATTTGTGAGATCGTGATTCACTCTATATGTTGTAAGCCTGCAGTGGGTGACATCATAGATGGTAGGTATGTGTCACTGAGGCTGCTACGCTCAGTGATGTAAATCCCGGAGGTAAGTAGTGACCAGTGGTGGTAGATCACTGAGTTGGTGGTAGCTGGAATTTGGGTCCAGGATTTAGGAGTGACTGAAGAGCTTGGGTGGGAAGGTCACTCCCATACTCCATCTCGGGTGTTACCGCCACACACACAGGTGCGAGGGTGATTTTAAAAGACACTGCCAGAGAGCAGTGTGTGTGGATGGTGGTCTGAGAGGAAGACTACTGAACCAAACCTCTTGGCAGTGAGGATTTGCTGGGAGAAAAACTGCAGCTGGTGAGAAGCCTGTATCACTGTGTTATTATTTCATTTGGACTGTTCTGTTATTTGAAGAAAGCAAGCCTGTACTGTACTGTGTGCCTAATAAACCCTGAAAAGAGACTGTTTGAGTGGTCCCGTCTCACATATGGTGGAGGACGCGGGCAATTGGTTGCTAAGAGCAACGACATGAAACCTGTCAGTGGTGAATGTCGTGGGTTAAGGCAGCAGCAGGATTGCAACAAGAATCTGTTGAAATGGAGGAGCTCCTCAAGCAGATGGTGCAGAGCAATCTGCAGCAGCGGCAGGCACTGGAGCAGCAGCAAAGAGCCCATGCAGAGGCTTTACAGGCTCAACGGCAGGCTAATGCTCAGCAACACGAGACTAACCGTCTATTGACTGAGCAAATTGCGGCCCTCAGAGATGCTGTGACGGCACAACAAGTGGTGCATATGGCTGGGCAAGCTTCAGGTGGTGTGCGGAAAACTGTGCAGTCTGCTTTACAGAGAATGACAAATGAGGACGACGTGGAGGCTTATTTAACTGTCTTTGAACGTATTGCAGACAGAGAGAAACTGCCTGTAGATCAGTGGGCTGAGGTGCTGGCTCCATATTTGACTGGGGAGCCGCAGAAAGCATACTATGACCTGATCTTGCAGGATTCGAGAGACTACCGCAAATTAAAAGCGGAAATACTGGCTCGCATGGGAGTCAGTCCTGCACTCCAGGCCCAGCGGGTACAACAGTGGATCTTTGCCTAGACAAACCACCGAGGTCACAGATGTTTGATCTGTTCCACTTGGTACGGAAGTGGTTGCAACCAGAGTCGTCGTCCCCAGAGCAGATGGTGGAAAAAGTGGTAATGGATCGTTACCTGCACTCTCTTCCCGGGCCAGTACAACGCTGGGTTGCCCAGGAGATCCCCAGAATGCTGACCAGCTGATAAACCTGGTTGAGAGGTACACTGCAGCGGAGAACCCCTTGCAGGAGCTGAGAAAATAAAAATAACTCCCGGTAACCCCAAGGTTTATGCGGAACCCAGTAAGAGGGGGTTTAAACCCAGGGGAGAGCGGGGACAAGTGCCCGTGGAAACGAAAAAGAATCACCAGAAACTGGTTCTAGACCTCCACCCCGCCGTCTTGTTTGTTGGAGGTGTCATAACCTGGGGCACATTGCAGCTCACTGTCCCATGACAAATGAACATATGGATTGTGATATGGCACGACGGTGCTCCCTGTTTGCCCATCCCGCCTGCAGTGCCATCCAGTACCAGGCAACCGGGCCTCATATATGCCAGGTGACTGTCAATGCTAGCCCTGTGACTGCACTACTAGACTCAGGAAGCCTGGTTACACTTGTCAGAGAAAATCTTGTTCCCGTATTGCCGGCACCTGGACAGGGCATGGGGGTGATGTGTGTGCATGGGGATGTTAAGAACTATCCAGTTGCTCAGGTCACCATAGCCACTGAATGTGGGACTGTATTGCATACGGTGGGCATGGTGAAGAACTTATTGCATGCCATGATAATAGGGCGGGATCTTCCGTTGTTTTGGGAACTGTGGGGTAAAATGTCACCCAAACAAGTAAAATTTGCACCTGCTTATGATGTGTCTCATGTTGAGGAAATCACAAACCAGGATATGCCTAGTGAACCAGCTGAGATAGTTGAGGGATTTCCGCTATCTGTCTTGGTGGGAGACGAGAGTGAGACCGTAGAATCTGAGCAGACCATACCCGTTCTGGATATCCCGCAAGGGAATTTTGGGACGGCCCAGGCGCAAGACCCCACTCTAAAAGGGGCTTTAGCAAATGTGACTGTTCTAAATGGTGTTCCCCAAGAGCCGGGTGCTGACCACAGGTATCCATATTTTGAAATGCACAGTGACCTCTTATATCGGGTTACCAAAGCTCACAATGAGGTGATAGACCAGTTAGTGGTTCCCGGCCCTATAGAAAAATGGTCCTAGAAATGGCTCATACTCATGTGTTAGGGGGTCACCTAGGTACAGATAAAACCCACGAACGAATATTTCAGAGGTTCTATTGGCCGGGGTGTTAGAAAGAAATAGACGAATACTGCAAATCCTGCCCTACATGCCAATTAAAGGCCCCGCTGTCTCATTTTAAAAGTCCGTTGGTGCCACTTCCCATTATTGAGATACCATTTGAAAGGATCGCCATGGACTTAGTGGGACCATTAGACAAATCAGCTAGGGGACACCAGCATATTCTAGTAGTGCTGGATTATGCTACCCGGTATCCAGAGGCCGTGCTGTTACGAAACTCCTCCGCTAAAACTATTGCTCGGGAGTTGTTTCATATATGCACGAGAGTGGGACTCCCCAAAAAAATCTTGACTGACCAAGGGACCCCATTTATGTCCAGGGTCATGGTCGAGCTGTGTAAACTACTGAAAATTAAACAGTTAAAAACTTCAGTGTACCATCCCCAAACTGATGGCCTTGTAGAAAGGTTCAATAAAACCTTGAAAGCCATGTTGAAAAAGGCCATTGAGAAAGATGGCAAGGATTGGGATTGTTTGTTGCCATATCTGTTGTTTTCTAATCCGGGAAGTTCCTCAAGCTTCTACAGGGTTCTCACCTTTGAGTTGCTTTATGGTAGACACCCTCGGGGTTTGCTTGATATAGCTAAGGAGACATGGGAGACTGAAGTTACTCCATACAGAAGTGTCATTGATCATGTGGTACAAATGCAAGAGAGAATTGCCAAGGTGATGCCCATAGTGAAGGAACATCTCCAGAGGGCCCAAGAAGCTCAGAGAAGTGTGTACAACCGTTCTGCCAGAATTAGAGAGTTCAAGCCAGGGGATCGGGTATTAATTCTGGTACCTACGGTTGAGAGCAAGTTATTGGCTAAATGGCAGGGACCTTTTGAGGTGATGGAAAAGTTGGGGAAGTAAATTATAGAGTCCATCAGCCAGGGAAAAGGAAACCAGTGCAGGTCTATCATGTAAACTTAATGAAACCTTGGAGAGAACGGGAGTCCTTGTCAGCTACGCTCTTATCTCCCACTGTTTCTGGTCCTGAGTTTGGAAAGGTGACAATTGCTAGTTCCTTATCACGTCCCCAAAGACAGGAAACTAAAGAGTTGTTGCAACGTAATACGGACATATTCTCTAGCTTACCAGGTTGCATTAATGTGGTGGAACATGATGTCATCACTGAACCCCACATAAGGGTTAAAGTAAAACCGTATCGCATCCCAGAAGCCCGTAGACAAGCAGTCTCAGAAGAGGTTCAGAGGATGTTACAATTAGGGGTAATTGAAAGGTCCAAAAGTGAATGGTCCAGCCCAATTGTGTTGGTCCCAAAACCAAATGGAAGCTGGCGCTTTGTAATGACTTTCGGAAACTTAATGAGGTTTCCAAGATGGATGCTTACCCTATGCCCAGGGTGGATGAACTGGTTGAAAGGTTGGGTCCCGCCAGGTATATAACCACATTAGACCTCACCAAAGGGTATTGGCAAATACCATTAGCAAAAGAGGCCCGAGAGAAAACAGCCTTTTCTACGTCAGAGGGATGTTTCCACTATGTGAGGATGCCATTTGGGTTGAAAGGGGCCCCTGCTACATTTCAAAGGGCAATGGATGACATTTTGCTTCCCCACAGGGAATCATGCAGCAGCCTACTTAGATGACATTGTTATCTACAGCCTGGATTGGAAAAGCCATTTAAGTAAAGTCCAGGCCGTTTCTAGACTCACTCAGAGAAGCAGGGTTTACAGCCAACCCAGAGAAGTGTGCCATAGGTATGGAGCAGGCCAAATACTTGGGTTATGTTGTGGGAAGAGGCATGATTAAACCCCAGGCCAACAAGGTAGAAGCCATACAGAGTTGGCCCCGGCCTCTTACAAAAAACAAGTGCAGGCTTTCTTAGGGATAGTCGGGTATTACCGGCGATTTGTCCCCAACTTTGCCAGTATTGCTGCTCCTTTGTCTGACCTCACGAAAGGGAAAAAGTCAGTTATGGTTCAGTGGTCCCCGGAGGCAGAAAAGGCATTTGTAGAACTAAAGTCCGCTTCTTTGTAGGCAACCAGTGCTAATAGCGCCAGATTTCTCCAAGGAATTTATAGTACAGACAGATGCATCAGAGGTGGGACTAGGGGCTGTTATGTCCCAGGAGGTTAACAGAGAAGAGCATCCTGTCATGTATCTAAGTAGGAAACTGAACCCCTGTGAGAGGAATTACCTGGACTGTGGAACGGGAATGTCTGGCAATAAATGGGCCCTAGAGTCCCTAAGGTATTACCTGCTAGGCAGAAAGTTCAGACTCGTCTCAGACCATGCCCCACTGAAGTGGATGAGGTCAAAAATAGGGAAAGCAATGCTAGGTAACAAGGTGGTTCCTGGCATTACAGGATTTTGACTATGTGGTGGAACACAGGCCAGTAAATTGCACATCAATGCAGATGCCCTGTCAAGAGTCCATTGTTTGGTTATGGAAGGTAGCCAAGCCTCCCGGCTTTTAGGCAGAGGGGGGGATATGTAAGCATGCAGTGGGTGACATCATAGATGGTAGGTATGTGTCACTGAGGCTGCTACGCTCAGTGATGTAAATCCCGGAGGTAAGTAGTGACCAGTGGTGGTAGATCACTGAGTTGGTGGTAGCTGGAATTTGGGTCCGGGATTTAGGAGTGACTGAAGAGCTTGGGTGGGAAGGTCACTCCCATACTCCATCTCGGGTGTTACCGCCACACACACAGGTGCGAGGGTGATTTTAAAAAGACACTGCCAGAGAGCAGTGTGGTGGATGGTGGTCTGAGAGGAAGACTACTGAACCAAACCTCTTGGCAGTGAGGATTTGCTGGGAGAAAAACTGCAGCTGGTGAGAAGCCTGTATCACTGTGTTATTATTTCATTTGGACTGTTCTGTTATTTGAAGAAAGCAAGCCTGTACTGTACTGTGTGCCTAATAAACCCTGAAAAGAGACTGTTTGAGTGGTCCTGTCTCACATATGGTGGAGGACGCGGGCAATTGGTTGCTAAGAGCAACGACATGAAAACCTGTCAGTGGTGAATGTCGTGGGTTAAGGCAGCAGCAGGATTGCAACAAGAATCTGTTGAAATGGAGGAGCTCCTCAAGCAGATGGTGCAGAGCAATCTGCAGCAGCGGCAGGCACTGGAGCAGCAGCAAAGAGCCCATGCAGAGGCTTTACAGGCTCAACGGCAGGCTAATGCGCAGCAACACGAGACTAACCGTCTATTGACTGAGCAAATTGCGGCCCTCAGAGATGCTGTGACAGCACAACAAGTGGTGCATATGGCTGGGCAAGCTTCAGGTGGTGTGCGGAAAACTGTGCAGTCTGCTTTACAGAGAATGACAAATGAGGACGACGTGGAGGCTTATTTAACTGTCTTTGAACGTATTGCAGACAGAGAGAAACTGCCTGTAGATCAGTGGGCTGAGGTGCTGGCTCCATATTTGACTGGGGAGCCGCAGAAAGCATACTATGACCTGACCTTGCAGGATTCGAGAGACTACCGCAAATTAAAAGCGGAAATACTGGCTCGCATGGGAGTCAGTCCTGCACTCCAGGCCCAGCGGGTACAACAGTGGATCTTTTGCCTAGACAAACCACCGAGGTCACAGATGTTTGATCTGTTCCACTTGGTACGGAAGTGGTTGCAACCAGAGTCGTCGTCCCCAGAGCAGATGGTGGAAAAAGTGGTAATGGATCGTTACCTGCACTCTCTTCCCGGGCCAGTACAACGCTGGGTTGCCCAGGGAGATCCCCAGAATGCTGACCAGCTGATAAACCTGGTTGAGAGGTACACTGCAGCGGAGAACCTCCTTGCAGGAGCTGAGAAAATAAAAATAACTCCCGGTAACCCCAAGGTTTATGCGGAACCCAGTAAGAGGGGGTTTAAACCCAGGGGAGAGCGGGGACAAGTGCCCGTGGAAACGAAAAAGAATCACCAGAAACTGGTTCTAGACCTCCACCCTGCCGTCTTGTTTGTTGGAGGTGTCATAACCTGGGGCACATTGCAGCTCACTGTCCCATGACAAATGAACATATGGATTGTGATATGGCACGACGGTGCTCCCTGTTTGCCCATCCCGCCTGCAGTGCCATCCAGTACCAGGCAACCGGGCCTCATATATGCCAGGTGACTGTCAATGCTAGCCCTGTGACTGCACTACTAGACTCAGGAAGCCTGGTTACACTTGTCAGAGAAAATCTTGTTCCCGTATTGCCGGCACCTGGACAGGGCATGGGGGTGATGTGTGTGCATGGGGATGTTAAGAACTATCCAGTTGCTCAGGTCACCATAGCCACTGAATGTGGGACTGTATTGCATACGGTGGGCATGGTGAAGAACTTATTGCATGCCATGATAATAGGGCGGGATCTTCCGTTGTTTTGGGAACTGTGGGGTAAAATGTCACCCAAACAAGTAAAATTTGCACCTGCTTATGATGTGTCTCATGTTGAGGAAATCACAAACCAGGCTATGCCTAGTGAACCAGCTGAGATAGTTGAGGGATTTCCGCTATCTGTCTTGGTGGGAGACGAGAGTGAGACCGTAGAATCTGAGCAGACCATACCCGTTCTGGATATCCCGCAAGGGAATTTTGGGACGGCCCAGGCGCAAGACCCCACTCTAAAAGGGGCTTTAGCAAATGTGACTGTTCTAAATGGTGTTCCCCAAGAGCCGGGTGCTGACCACAGGTATCCGTATTTTGAAATGCACAATGACCTCTTATATCGGGTTACCAAAGCTCACAATGAGGTGATAGAACAGTTAGTGGTTCCCGGGCCCTATAGAAAAATGGTCCTAGAAATGGCTCATACTCATGTGTTAGGGGGTCACCTAGGTACAGATAAAACCCGTGAACGAATATTTCAGAGGTTCTATTGGCCAGGGTGTTATAAAGAAATAGACGAATACTGCAAATCCTGCCCTACCTGCCAATTAAAGGCCCCGCTGTCTCATTTTAAAAGTCCGTTGGTGCCACTTCCCATTATTGAGATACCATTTGAAAGGATCGCCATGGACTTAGTGGGACCATTAGACAAATCAGCTAGGGGACACCAGTATATTCTAGTAGTGCTGGATTATGCTACCCGGTATCCAGAGGCTGTGCCGTTACTGAAACTCCTCCGCTAAAACTATTGCTCGGGAGTTGTTTCATATATGCACGAGAGTGGGACTCCCAAAGAAATCTTGACTGACCAAGGGACCCCATTTATGTCCAGGGTCATGGTCGAGCTGTGTAAACTACTGAAAATTAAACAGTTAAAAACTTCAGTGTACCATCCCCAAACTGATGGCCTTGTAGAAAGGTTCAATAAAACCTTGAAAGCCATGTTGAAAAAGGCCATTGAGAAAGATGGCAAGGATTGGGATTGTTTGTTGCCATATCTGTTGTTTTCTAATCCGGGAAGTTCCTCAAGCTTCTACAGGGTTCTCACCTTTGAGTTGCTTTATGGTAGACACCCTCGGGGTTTGCTTGATATAGCTAAGGAGACATGGGAGACTGAAGTTACTCCATACAGAAGTGTCATTGATCATGTGGTACAAATGCAAGAGAGAATTGCCAAGGTGATGCCCATAGTGAAGGAACATCTCCAGAGGGCCCAAGAAGCTCAGAGAAGTGTGTACAACCGTTCTGCCAGAATTAGAGAGTTCAAGCCAGGGGATCGGGTATTAATTCTGGTACCTACGGTTGAGAGCAAGTTATTGGCTAAATGGCAGGGACCTTTTGAGGTGATGGAAAAAGTTGGGGAAGTAAATTATAGAGTCCATCAGCCAGGGAAAAGGAAACCAGTGCAGGTCTATCATGTAAACTTAATGAAACCTTGGAGAGAACGGGAGTCCTTGTCAGCTACGCTCTTATCTCCCACTGTTTCTGGTCCTGAGTTTGGAAAGGTGACAATTGCTAGTTCCTTATCACGTCCCCAAAGACAGGAAACTAAAGAGTTGTTGCAACGTAATACGGACATATTCTCTAGCTTACCAGGTTGCATTAATGTGGTGGAACATGATGTCATCACTGAACCCCACATAAGGGTTAAAGTAAAACCGTATCGCATCCCAGAAGCCCGTAGACAAGCAGTCTCAGAAGAGGTTCAGAGGATGTTACAATTAGGGGTAATTGAAAGGTCCAAAAGTGAATGGTCCAGCCCAATTGTGTTGGTCCCAAAACCAAATGGAAGCTGGCGCTTTTGTAATGACTTTCGGAAACTTAATGAGGTTTCCAAGATGGATGCTTACCCTATGCCCAGGGTGGATGAACTGGTTGAAAGGTTGGGTCCCGCCAGGTATATAACCACATTAGACCTCACCAAAGGGTATTGGCAAATACCATTAGCAAAAGAGGCCCGAGAGAAAACAGCCTTTTCTACGTCAGAGGGATGTTTCCACTATGTGAGGATGCCATTTGGGTTGAAAGGGGCCCCTGCTACATTTCAAAGGGCAATGGATGACATTTTGCTTCCCCACAGGGAATCATGCAGCAGCCTACTTAGATGACATTGTTATCTACAGCCTGGATTGGAAAAGCCATTTAAGTAAAGTCCAGGCCGTTCTAGACTCACTCAGAGAAGCAGGGTTTACAGCCAACCCAGAGAAGTGTGCCATAGGTATGGAGCAGGCCAAATACTTGGGTTATGTTGTGGGAAGAGGCATGATTAAACCCCAGGCCAACAAGGTAGAAGCCATACAGAGTTGGCCCCGGCCTCTACAAAAAAACAAGTGCAGGCTTTCTTAGGGATAGTCGGGTATTACCGGCGATTTGTCCTCAACTTTGCCAGTATTGCTGCTCCTTTGTCTGACCTCACGAAAGGGAAAAAGTCAGTTATGGTTCAGTGGTCCCCGGAGGCAGAAAAGGCATTTGTAGAACTAAAGTCCGTTCTTTGTAGGCAACCAGTGCTAATAGCGCCAGATTTCTCCAAGGAATTTATAGTACAGACAGATGCATCAGAGGTGGGACTAGGGGCTGTTATGTCCCAGGAGGTTAACAGAGAAGAGCATCCTGTCATGTATCTAAGTAGGAAACTGAACCCCTGTGAGAGGAATTACTCGATTGTGGAACGGGAATGTCTGGCAATAAAATGGGCCCTAGAGTCCCTAAGGTATTACCTGCTAGGCAGAAAGTTCAGACTCGTCTCAGACCATGCCCCACTGAAGTGGATGAGTCAAAACAAGGGAAATAATGCTAGGGTAACAAGGTGGTTCCTGGCATTACAGGATTTTGACTATGTGGTGGAACACAGGCCAGGTAAATTGCACATCAATGCAGATGCCCTGTCAAGAGTCCATTGTTTGGTTATGGAAGGTGCCAAGCCCCCCGGCTTTAGGCAGAGGGGGGGGGGATATGTAAGCATGCAGTGGGTGACATCATAGATGGTAGGTGTGTGTCACTGAGGCTGCTACGCTCAGTGATGTAAATCCCGGAGGTAAGTAGTGACCAGTGGTGGTAGATCACTGAGTTGGTGGTAGCTGGAATTTGGGTCCGGATTTAGGAGTGACTGAAGAGCTTGGGTGGGAAGGTCACTCCCATACTCCATCTCGGGTGTTACCGCCACACACACAGGTGCGAGGGTGATTTAAAAAGACACTGCCAGAGAGCAGTGTGTGTGGATGGTGGTCTGAGAGGAAGACTACTGAACCAAACCTCTTGGCAGTGAGGATTTGCTGGGAGAAAAACTGCAGCTGGTGAGAAGCCTGTATCACTGTGTTATTATTTCATTTGGACTGTTCTGTTATTTGAAGAAAGCAAGCCTGTACTTGTACTGTGTGCCTAATAAACCCTGAAAAGAGACTGTTTGAGTGGTCCCGTCTCACTAGTATGTATTTTACGAATATTCGCTATATTACTATAACTTTGTTTTTATAATATTCGTCATTTGTTTCCATATGGAAAACATGATTCCTGCCTGCTTAAGTTGCTTGTGAGCCGATGACTCATTGACCCACAAGAAAAACGAGGAGGAATCATGTTTAAAGATGTTAAAAAAACGAATATTCGAAATAAGCGAATATATAGCACTATATTTTAAATATTCGCAAATTAGCGAAGTTGCGGTGAGTAGCGATTTAATATTCGCTATTCGAATATTTGTGCCTCAACACTAGCGGGGAGTGAGACCCGCGAGCAGTGCGGCGAATACACGGTAGCTGCTCCGCCCGAGCCAATACTCGCCGAGCCAGCCTGCTCATCATCACTACAGGGAGACTGAAGGGAGAGTGCAGGGGACTGTGGAACTGCAGGTTCTGCTACAATTTATCGCTGTGTACATAAGTGTGCAGTGCACCAATGTTCCTAATTAATCATTCTTCTAGCTGTAGAGTCACTGTGCATCAGTATTACAGCCAGATCTAAATTATGCGCCTTGTACAAAAGTGTGAAGTGTCCGAGATTCATAGCTAATCCGTTCTGTTAGCTGTAGAGTCACTCTAGAGTCAGTATTACAGACAGGCTTAATTTATCGTCATGTACATAAGTGTGCAGTGCACCAAGATTCATAGCTAATCCGTTCTGTTAGCTGTAGAGTTGCATCGTCATTATCGAGGGGTGATCTGGAGCCAAACGTGGGAGGGGTACACCGTCTGCTACTCGGGAGTCTACCTGCGAGGAACAAACTGGCAGTGCACGGGTTCACAAAAGCAGTGGCAAGCAGCCAAGCAGGCATCATGCAATGGTGGACAGAAAATGTGATACTCGGCAGTGTGGGAATATTTCACACAATTACAGGGGGACATTAGCGTGGCTCTATGCAGGATGTGTGGGCAGAAGGCGAGGCTCAAGCAGGGTGCTAGTGTTGGCACAGACCACATTTTAGGTCTCCAGGGAGAGAAGTCAGGAAACAATCCAGAGAACTTTTTAAAAACAACCACCCAAAGAAGTTTGAGCAGCCATAAAAAAGTGGACAAACATCAAATCTGTGAAGTTAATAGCATGTCTAAGGCTAGTTTCACATTAGGGGCAAGGCAGTCCGGCAGGCTGTTCGAGGCGGGTGAACAGCCTGTCACATCCGTGGTGCTGCTAGTGCACTGCGTGCCCCCGGACTACCGTTCCAGCCCGGGCCAGAAAGCTTCGGCTGCAGCACGGCAAACATGCCGAGAGGCGGCCGGAATAAAAGTACATGTTGTACTTTTTCCGGACTCGACTTTTGGCATGTTTACCGTGCTGCCGTCTGCTGACATCTCTCCTTGCACTAAGCACACTGGAGAATGGCTGAATCAAAGATCGGCTGAGGCTGTTTATGGGGGCTGTGACATCACAAGGCTGGCTGGCTGCTGATTGGCTGCATGTGCATGGCAATCGCGGGTAATCCCTAGTTCCCAGAGGTCCCTTGCTCCATGTCCTAACACCATGCAGCAGCCATTTAATAAAAAAATTGCAATTTGGTGAGGAAGTTCAGCTTTGGTGCGAATCGGAATGTTTCCTGAAATTCAGATTGAATTCCACTTGTCAACTTCGATTAGCTTATCTCTAGTCATTAACAAATCAGGTTCATTTGTAATCAAGCAAGAAGAAATACACCATTGCAGACACAGAAAATAAAAATATTCTGTGATGGTGGGAAGGACCTTAAGGCCTCTTTCACCGAGCTGTCCGGATTAGGTCCGGATGCGTTGCGGATGCGTTCAGTGAAAACTGTGCGATTTCACAGGCAAAGCCATTCAGTTTTGCCTGCGACAGTGTTCAGTTGTTCAGTTTTTCCGCGCGGGTGCAATGCGTTTTGATGCGTTTTTCACGCGCGTGATAAAAACTGAAGGTTTACAAACAACATCTCCTAGCAGACCATCAGTGAAAACGCAACGCACCCGCACTCTGCTTGCGGATGCAATGCGCTTTCACGCAGCCCATTCACTTCTTAGGGCCGTGGAAAAACGCAGAATATAGAACATGCTGCGATTTTCACGCAACGCACAAGTGATGCGTGAAAAACGCTAATGCACACAGACCTCATTGAAATAAATGGGTCAGGATTCAGTGCGGGTGGAATGCGTTCACATCACGCATTGCACCCGCGAAAACTCGCCCGTGAAAGGGGCCTAAAAGCTTGGGGAAATGAAATTGCTATAGTGAGGCAAAATGAGTGCACAAGACCTTCAAGAGGTTGGGTGCCAGCGCATGTAGAACCCACTGCTATCGGTGCAATGCTAAAGCATAGCAGTGACCAGGAAGAAGATGCTGAGTCCCCAGAGAGGAAAGTTGGTGGATTGTGTCATGACTACTGTAAATATGTCCCACTGGTGGTATTCTCAGAGTAAATCTCCATACAATGCTGAAAAAACTGTTTTTGCCAGTTTTGCCATATACAAACCCCTGCTCTGCATAGGTGACAGGGTGGTAAATTTTAAAAATCATCTGTTACATTGGTGGGTGACATTTTCTGCCAGTTTTGCGTATACAACCCCTGCTCTGCATAAGTGACAGGAGGTAAATTTCAAAATCTTGGGCCATAAAGTACCCCTGCACTGCATACCTGACTTGGAAATATATTCAGTAAGTTCAGGAAATATATTCAGTAAAATATATTCAGATTGTTAGGTGATCTAGTGCCCCTTCTTTCTTTCAAAGTACCCCTGCACTGCATACCTGACTGGGAAATATATGCTGCAAATTAGGTGGCGTTCAGATTGTTGGCTGATCTGTGGGATTGGGAAAACATTGGGAAATATAAAAAAGAAAACAAAGAGAGTGGGCTGCAGTATAACAAAGTCTGGGTGAGGCCGGTATACATGTCTATTCTGCATAAGTTACGAACAAGTCTGTGGGGATCCATGCCTGTTTTTTTAATGAATGTGAGATTGTCACATTGGCTGTGGACAGGCACTTGTCTGTGATAACGCCTCCAGCTGCGTAAACACACGCTCAGAGTATAACAATGGCTGGGTGAAGCCGGTATACATGTCTATTCTGCATAAGTTACGAACAAGTCCTGTGGGATCCATTCCTGGTTCTTTTAATGAATGTGAGATTGTCCAAGCTGGCTGTGGACAGGCGCTTGTCTGTGATAATGCCCCCAGCTGTGCTAAACACACGTTCAGACAATACACGTTCAGACAATACACTGGCTGCAAGGCAGGCCAGCACCTCCAAGGGGTAAAGGGGAAGCTCAGGCCATGTCCCCAATTTGGAGACCCAGAAGGTGAATGCGGAAGACCCAGTGGCGTAGCAAGAAATGACTAGGCCCAACAGCATATTTTATAATTTGGCCCCCCTCACCCAGTAATTTTTTCGTAACCCCTTCCATTCATGCTGCCCCCCATTCCTTTTGGCTACTAAAGATCACTCTTTCAGTCCAGGCCCGGCAGCTGTTCCATCCGCTTTCTACACTGTCTATACGGCCACTGTATATAATTTCATTGTATAATACTGTTGAGGGAGCCCTGACAAAGTCTTTTAGTCCACCTCCTTCTGGATGGGCCCCTTCTTGGTCAGGGCCTCAAAGCAGCGGCTTTCCATGCTTCCCCTGATGCTACGACCCTGGGAAGACCCATCAATCAGTACTGTGCACAGATACTATTTCACCATTTTGCGGAAATGCTGCCTCTTGCCAAGACGTTCGATATCTGCTGGTGGTGCTAGTTGTTGTGGTCTGGTGACAAATCTTTTCCACATTTAAGCCATGCTAACCCTGCCTTCTGAGGTGCGGGCGGTGATCCAGCTGCATTGGAGACTTCTTCCTCCTCTTCCTCTGCTTTAGCCTTGTGCTTCCACTGAGCCCCTGGTGACAGGCATCAGCAGCGCGTCTACCAGCGTTGGCTTCTTCCGATCACGCTTCAGTGACAGAATTAAGGGCGGCACATTGTCCTTGTAACTGGGATCCAGTAGGGTGGTCACCCAGTAATCTGCATTAGTGATGAGCAGGAGGTGCCATATTCGATTTCGCGATATTTCGTGAATATTCGATTTGAATATTTGTCATATATTCATCGAAATCGAATATTCTTCGTTATTCTATATATTGCAAATGTTACGTGAATTTATATTTGCGTATTGCGATTTGAACTTTGAACAGTGTATACAGGCAACTTTCCTATCAGGTTAGCTTAGTACAATCAACGAAGATATCGAATATAGCACTATATTCTCAATCTTCGTTATATTCTAGCAAGCCAACCATTAGGAACTCAGCTCTAAGTTTCATTCGCAATGCGAACATATACTCGCATTACGAATTGATCTTAGAGCTAAGTTCCTAATGGTTGTATTGCTAGAATATAACGAAGATGACGAATATCACGAATTCACGAATATAGCACTATCTTCTCAATCTTCATTATATTCTAGCAAGCCAACCATTAGGAACTCAGCTCTAAGTTGAATTTGCAATGCGAGTATATGTTCGCATTGCAAATTCAACTTAGAGCTGAGTTCCGAATGGTTGGCTTGCTAGAATATAACGAAGATTGAGAAGATAGTGCTATATTTGATATTCATTATCTTTTTTATTATACTCTAGCAATTCAACCATTAGGAACTCAGCTCTAAGTTGAATTCGCAATGCGAACATTTACTCGCATTGCGAATTCAACTTAGAACTGAGTACCTAATGTTTGGCTTGCTAGAATATAACGAAGATTGAGAATATAGTGCTATATATTCGATATCTTAGATCTACCTTCATCAATTCTAGCAATCCAACCATAAGAAACCCTGCTCTAAGTTTAATTCGCAATGGGAACATATACTTACATTGCGAATTCAACTAAGAACTGAGTTCCTAATGGTTGCATTGCTAGAATAAAACTAAGATTGAGAATATAGTGCTATATTCTCAATATTAGTTAATTCTACACAGATGCAAGTTGAATGTGCAATGTGAGTAATATAGGTTTTATTAATCGCATTGTGAATACAACTTAGTCAAATTTGTGAGATCGTGATTCTCACATCCGACAGTACATTTTAGCATGGAGGCGTTCCCCGTGTGAGGGGGACGCTCCATGCACACAGGAAGTCGGCAGAAGCAGCAACGGGCATTGACTGGAGTGGGCAGGGAGTCAGGAATTCTCCTGAAAGGTAAAAACAGCTTTTGGAAAGTGGGAAGACAACCAGAGAGCAACAAGGATTAACAATTTAACAAAAAAAAAAAAGAACATTCGAAATTGCGAATATATAGCGCTATATTCAAAATATTCGTGAATTAGCGAAGTGCCGATATTCACAAAATAAATTTGCTATTTGAATTTTCGCGCTCAACACTAATCTGCACAAGTTAGAATGTGGGCAACTGGGCAGTCGTTGCGCAGGCACTGCAGCATGTACTCGCTCATGTTTGCCAGGCTGCCCAGAGGCAACGACAAGCTGTCCTCTGTGGGAGGCGTATCATCTGTGTCCTCCATATCCCCTCAGCCACGCTCAAGTGATGGCCGTGAGCTGCTTTGGGTGCCAACCTGCTGTGAACACGGTTTCTTCTCCTCCTCCTCCAGAACTGTGCCCTGGCTGGACAATTGTGTACCTGGCCTATGTTGGTGCAGGAACCCACCCTCCGAGCCATTTGTATATGACTGGCCTTATAAGTTATGTATGTAGTATTGGGTAAGGCATGTATATAGTTTTGTTTGTTTATTTCATTTATCTGACTTATAGTTATTTAAATATGTTTATAATTAAATTATTAAATAGTTTGTGAATGGGCATTAATGAGTGGTTTGAGTAAAAGGGGGGGTGTAGGGTGGGAGTTTGGTCGGATTAATTTTCTCTTTTTGAAAAGTTCCTTGTATAGTTTTTGCTACAATTTATAATAAAAAGTCTTGATAACCGTGGAAAAGTTACCCAACAATCTAACCGACAAATTTAATAAAATTATTTGCCTGTCACATCTGCGGCTCAGGCCGCAGGGGTCCTTGAGCACCAATAAAAGTGAATTTGTCCCACCAGAATCTAAGAGCTGGATTAACTGAATTAATTTTCACTGGCAGATGTTCAGGAATTTCTGCACCACCAAATTCAGCACTTGCCGGGCAAGGGATGTGTGTCAAACCGGCTAGGCCAAGAGCTGGTACGAGATTTCGCCCATTATCGCACACCACCAGGCCGGGCTTGAGGCTCACTGGCAGCAACCACTCATTGGTCTGTTCTTCTCTGCCCCTCCACAGCTCCTGTGCGGTGTGGGGTTTTATCCCCAAACACATGAGTTTTAAAACAGCCTGCTGTTGTTTCCCCTTGGCTGTGCTGAAGTTGGTGGTGAAGGTTTTTCGCTGACCGGAGAAGGAGGAGGAAACGGAGTAGGAGGAGGAGGCAAATAGAAATGCCCTGCAATCCTCGGGGGCAGAAGGATATGCTCCAAACTGCTATCCGCCTCTGGCCCAGCCACCACTACATTTACCCAGTATGCTGTTAGGGAGATAAAACGTCACTGCCCATGCTTACCGGTCCACGTATTGGTGGTTATGTGGACCTTGCCACAGATAGCGTTGTGCAGTGCACACCTGATTTTGTCTGCCACTTGGTTGTGCAGGGAAGGGATGGCTCGCCTGGAAAAGTAGTGGCGGCTGGGAACCACGTACTGTGGGACAGCCACTGCCATAAGTATTTAAATGTCTTCATCCATCTCCACCAGACAGAATGACAGCATTTCAAAGAACCAGGAATTTTTAAATCCTGGCATTCAGGGCCAGGGATCGCGGGTGGGTAGGGGGGTACATACTCTTTCTATTTATTTTTCTAATTGGGAGATTGACAGCAGAACGCTTCCATGGGATAGTGTGGAGATGCTTGGTGACGGTGAAAGATGTGGTGGCGTTGCTGCCACATCTTCTGTTTGCAGGGTGGCAGGTGCCACTATCACTCACTTGTGCTCAGGTTTAGAACTTTAATTTTTATTTCCCTATTCAAATTGGTTTGCAGGGCACTTGTCCTATCCTTACCCCCCTTTTGTTCTAATTTCCAGCCCTCTAGCCCTTTCCAGGACTTTTTTAGAGCCATTTTAGTGCCCCAAAGTTCAGGTCCCCGTTGACTTCAATCGGGTTCGGGTTCAACGTCGTATCAAGTTCGGGTCCCTAACTCACTTTGCGGTGAAGTTCAGTCGAACCCGAACTTCCAGGTGTTCGCTCAACTCTACACATAATGAATAATATTCATTATATTCATAATATGAAATATTTCTTATTGTGCTTTTGTATTACTCCACATACATTTTTTTCCCAGACAGTTAGTAAGCAGAGTTGTAGCATCCACTTCTCACAAACAGGAAAGTTTTTGAAGCATGAAAGATACTTACAGCAGTTCATTGTGTGTCCTTCTAGGATGACCACACGTTCATGGCAAAGGAATTATGTTGGACGTAACACAGAATATTTAATCAGTATTTTTGAAAATGCTCTTTTCACTTTATTATTCCGCAGGCTATATATCATTGGATTTAGGACAGGTGTAACAGCTCCATAAATGAGAGAAACATATTTCGACTTTGATGAAAAACGCATTCCTTGAAACATGTATACGCTCATACATGTCCCATAATACATAAAAACCACTGTCAGGTGGGAGGCACAGGTGGAAAAAGTTCTCAATCTACTCTCTGCCGATTTGATTTTTAGTATTGATATAATGATACAAATATAAGAGACCAGGATGAAAACAAAGGGAGAGAAAAAAAGAAATATAGTCAAAATGAATATCTGTAATTTGTAGGCAGCAATGTCTCCACACGCCAAGTGTAGAATTCCTAAAAGCTCACACGTAAAATGATCCATCCTGTTCCCTTTACAGAATACAAAAGGCTTCAGAATGTTTGGGACTGTACATAAAAAGAAGCTTACTAACAAAATCATAACCGTGCAGTATCTGCAGACCTTCCAACTCATGATGGTGGTGTAATATAAGGGGTGGCATATGGCGATATACCGGTCATAGGCCATCACAGCCAACAAGAAGTTCTCAGTGCACACTAGTAACATGCCCACATACATTTGTATCATGCATTCAGTATATGAAACCTTTTGAATTTTAGAAAAAATTGCAATCAAAAATTTTGGCATAGTGCACGATGTAAAGCACAAATCAATAACAGAGAGGTTACAGAGGAAATAATACATAGCGGTGTGCAGCTGAGGACTGACGATGACGGTGAAAATCAGGAAACTGTTCCCCAATATGCTCATTATGTACATGGATAAAAACAGTATGAACATATATATTCTAATCTGGAAGTTGCAAGGAAAACCGGTGAGAAGAAATTCTAAAACCGAGGTTTGGTTTAGGAGATTAGTATTAATGTTTTCATTTTGGCTTCTGTGACCCTGGAATACACAAAGAGAAGTCACTGGCTCAAGAATATCAGAACGTTATTTCTAGAGATGAGCAAATTGAATCCCACAAAGTGGGTCGAATTTCAGGATAAATTAAATTTGCCTTAAAGTTGAATTTCCTCGTGCTTCGTGTAAAAAACAAAAATATTCCTACTTAGCTCCTCCATTTGCAGTCATGACAGGCCACCAGCTGCCATCTTGATTGAAGATCTTGGCTGAAATACAGTGCCGGGTGACGTATGACATCACCACGCCAGCCGGCGAGATAATGTCATCTCTCACTGCGTGAGATTTTGTGCCAGATCTTCAAGCAAGATGGTGGCAACGACTGGGGGCGGCACTATCGCTGCTCTCTGTCATTGCACCTGCCACCTACAAACAAAATGTGCTTGGTGATGAAGTAATTCGTCACGAAGCAAATTTTTTTGTAGAATTCAACGAAGCAGCCAAATCGAACTTTCTAAAAATCCACTTATCTTGAGTTATTTCACTTTTTCACTATTTCACTTTCTCAAATATGAAATCAAGAGGCTACCATGGAGTCATCTTCCTCTACGGATGTCTTATGGGTTTGTTATACTTATTGTGTCATAGGGACTAATATGGCAAAACTGACTGACCACTGTATGTTATTGTATGCATGTTACAGGGCTTGAGAGTATAATACAGAACTTCTGCTGTGGTATCCTAGATTTATTAAGTCGTATCCCTCTACCAGCCCTTCAATGAAGAAAAATACAGTATTATAGTTTGTTTGGAGTGTAAGCTAAAAGTTTGACTAGTTGGTTAACCCTGTCTCTTTGGTGAGGAAATTGTATAACTAGTACATAAGCCACAAACATTGTCAATTCTGTAGAAGAGAGTAACTTTTATATTCAAATGGGCCACTTTCAATTTGGGCAAATTTATTCAGACGTGATTTGAATCAGTCTATTCAACCAAATTGGACACAAATTGGATTTGAAGGAATTTGCTCATCTCTAACCCCTATGTTTAACTTTTGCTTGGACTGTTCTTTCATGCTTACAGTGAGACTTGTTGGTAGATCTTGCTTATTTGATGGGATCTGTAGACAATTTAATACTTATAGTAACCCATGAACATTAACTTATCTGTAGATTTCAGATTGGTGGACAACAGATCATTATAAGAACGTTATCTTCATTTTCCATTTACCAAGACATTTGATGCCAGAGGGGCTTAGTAGGACCATCAGTGCAACAGTAAAATAAAGATCTTGAGTGCCCAGGCTGTGAGATTTTCTGTGGATCTTTGTAAATTGGAAAATGTAACATTTTTGAGATATTTTACATTAAGTCACCATTGAACAATATTTTGCCCAGGGCTGCACTCACAGTTCTGCAGCTCTTTCTGTTCGGACAGGTACAAATCCAATCTCTCTGTTTCTTCTTTCCACAGGCAGAAAAAACACAAAAAGACCCTTAACACAAGAAAAAGTTGCCAGATTCCACCAAAAGCAGTAGGATTTCTGAATAAAAATGTTATGTCTCAACTCAACTTGACTTCTTTCTATTATTAAGTATCTGTACACCTCACCAAATATAAATCACTCAGGAACCCTACACATAAATTGCATGAGTGGGGTGGGAGTATGTAAAACCAGTAAAATAACCACATGCAATTTTTTGACCATCTGTGTTTCTACCGTTTCACCGTTTTGGGGTG
>JAKVIS010000852.1:0-48125 GCA_033119425.1 Bufotes viridis | reverse complement strand
ATTTTACCCCAGAAAAAAATATATCCTTTGCAGGACACTATGAAACTTGGCCAGCCACAGCTGAAACCACTGATTTATGGTATTGCTATTTTTGCATTTGAATTTCACCCCAATACAAAATATATCCTTTGCAGAACACTATGAAACTTGGCCAGCCACAGATGAAACCACTGATTTATGGTATTGCTATTTTGGCAATTGAATTTCACCCCAGAACAAAATATATCCTTTGCCTGAAACTATTAAACTTGTCCAGTCACAGCTGGAACATCAGTTCAGGGTATTGCTATTTTGGCAATTGAATTTCACCCCAGAACAAAATATATCCTTTGCAGGACACTATGAAACTTGGCCAGCCACAGCTAAAACCACTGATTTACCGTATTGCTATTTTGTCAATTGAATTATACCCCAGAAAAAATATATATCCTTGGCAAGACACTAAGAAACTTGGCCAGCCACAGCTGAAACCACTGATTTATGGTATTGCCATTCTTGCAATTGAATTTCACCCCAGAACAAAATATATCCTTTGCAGGACACTATGAAACCTGGCCAGCCATAGCTGAAACCACTGATTGATGGTATTGCTATTTTGGCAATTGAATTTCACCCAAGAGCAAAATATATCCTTTGCAGGACACTATAAAACTTGGCCAGCAACAGCTGAAACCACTGATTTATGGTATTGCTATTTTGGCAATTGAATTTCACCCCAGAAAAAAAGTTTACCCTGTTACGGACAGATTTAAACTAGGCCTGCAACTGCCGGAACACCAGATTCAGGGTATTGCTATTTTGGAAATTGAATTTCACCCCAGAACAAAATATATCCTTTACCGGACACTATTAAACTTGTCCAGTCACAGCTGGAACACCAGATTCAGGTTATTGCTGTTTTGGCAACTAAATTTCACCCAAGAACAAAATATATCCTTTGCCAGACATTATGAAACTTGGCCAGCCACAGCTGAAACCACTGATTTATGGTATTGCTATTTTGGCAATTGAATTTTACCCCAGAAAAAAATATATCCTTTGCAGGACACTAAGAAACTTGGCCAGCCACAGCTGAAACCACTGATTTATGGTATTGCTATTTTTGCATTTGAATTTCACCCCAATACAAAATATATCCTTTGCAGAACACTATGAAACTTGGCCAGCCACAGATGAAACCACTGATTTATGGTATTGCTATTTTGGCAATTGAATTTTACCCCAGAAAAAAAATATATCCTTTGAAGGACACTAAGAAACTTGGCCAGCCACAGCTGAAACCACTGATTTATGGTATTGCTATTTTTGCATTTGAATTTCACCCCAGATACAAAATATATCCTTTGCAGAACACTATGAAACTTGGCCAGCCACAGATGAAACCACTGATTTATGGTATTGCTATTTTGGCAATTGAATTTCACCCCAGAACAAAATATATCCTTTGCCGGACACTATTAAACTTGTCCAGTCACAGCTGGAACACCAGATTCAGGTTATTGCTGTTTTGGCAACTAAATTTCACCCAAGAACAAAATATATCCTTTGCCAGACATTATGAAACTTGGCCAGCCACAGCTGAAACCACTGATTTATGGTATTGCTATTTTGGCAATTGAATTTAACCCCAGAACAAAATATATCCTTTGCCTGAAACTATTAAACTTGTCCAGTCACAGCTGGAACCATCAGATTCATGGTATTGCTATTTTGGCAATTGAATTTCACCCCAGAACAAAATATATCCTTTGCCAGACATTATGAAACTTGGCCAGCCACAGCTGAAACCACTGATTTATGGTATTGCTATTTTGGCAATCGAATTTAACCCCAGAACAAAATATATCCTTTGCCTGAAACTAAAAAAACTTGTCCAGTCACAGCTGGAACATCAGTTCAGGGTATTGCTATTTTGGCAATTGATTTTCACCCCAGAACAAAATATATCCTTTGCAGGACACTATGAAACTTGGCCAGCCACAGCTAAAACCACTGATTTAACGTATTCCTATTTTGCCAATTGAATTATACCCCAGAAAATTAATATATATCCTTGGCAAGACACTAAGAAACTTGGCCAGCCACAGCTGAAACCACTGATTTATGGTATTGCCATTCTTGTAATTGAATTTCACCCCAGAACAAAATATATCCTTTGCAGGACACTATGAAACCTGGCCAGGGTACAGCTGAAACCACTGATTGATGGTATTGGTATTTTGGCAATTGAATTTCACCCAAGAGCAAAATATATCCTTTGCAGGACACTATAAAACTTGGCCAGCAACAGCTGAAACCACTGATTTATGGTATTGCTATTTTGGCAATTGAATTTCACCCCAGAAAAAAGTTTACCCTGTTACGGACAGATTTAAACTAGGCCTGCAACTGCTGGAACACCAGATTCAGGGTATTGCAATTTTGGAAATTGAATTTCACCCCAGAACAAAATATATCCTTTGCCGGACACTATTAAACTTGTCCAGTCACAGCTGGAACACCAGATTCAGGTTATTGCTGTTTTGGCAACTAAATTTCACCCAAGAACAAAATATATCCTTTGCCAGACATTATGAAACTTGGCCAGCCACAGCTGAAACCACTGATTTATGGTATTGCTATTTTGGCAATTGAATTTTACCCCAGAAAAAAAAATATCCTTTGCAGGACACTAAGAAACTTGGCCAGCCACAGCTGAAACCACTGATTTATGGTATTGCTATTTTTGCATTTGAATTTCACCCCAATACAAAATATATCCTTTGCAGAACACTATGAAACTTGGCCAGCCACAGATGAAACCACTGATTTATGGTATTGCTATTTTGGCAATTGAATTTTACCCCAGAAAAAAATATATCCTTTGAAGGACACTAAGAAACTTGGCCAGCCACAGCTGAAACCACTGATTTATGGTATTGCTATTTTTGCATTTGAATTTCACCCAAGAACAAAATATATACTTTGCAGAACACTATGAAACTTGGCCAGCCACAGATGAAACCACTGATTTATGGTATTGCTATTTTGGCAATTGAATTTCACCCCAGAACAAAATATATCCTTTGCAGGAAACTATGAAACTTGGCCAGCCACAGCTGAAACCACTGATTTAAGGTATTGCTATTTTGGAAATTGAATTTCACCCTAGAACAAATATATATCCTTGGCAAGACACTAAGAAACTTGGCCAGCCACAGCTGAAACCACTGATTTATGGTATTGCCATTCTTGCAATTGAATTTCACCCCAGAACAAAATATATCCTTTGCTGGACACTATGAAACCTGGCCAGCCACAGCTGAAACCATTGATTTATGGTATTGCTATTTTGGCAATTGAATTTCACCCCAGAACAAAATATATCCTTTGCAGGACACTATGAAACTTGGCCAGCAACAGCTGAAACCACTGATTTATGGTATTGCTATTTTGGCAATTAAATTTCCCCGGAACAAAATATATCCTTTGCAGGACACTATGAAACTTGGCCAGCCACAGCAGAAACCAGTGAATTATGGTATTGCTATTTTGACAATTGAATTTCCCCCAGAAAATGTATATATCCTTTACAGGACACTATGAAACTTGGCCAGCCACAGAGGAAAACACTGATTTATGGTATTGCTATTTTGGCAATTGAATTTCACCCCAGAACAAAATATATCCTTTGCCGGACACTATTATACTTTGCCAGCCACTGCTGGGACACCACATTAAGGGTATTGCTATTGTGGCAATTGAATTTCACCCGAGAACAAAATATTTCCTTTGCAGGACACTATGAAACTTGGCCAGCAACAGCTGAAACCACTGATTTATGGTATTGCTATTTTGGCAATTGAATTTCTCCCCAGAACAAAATATATCCTATGCAGGACACTATGAAACTTGGCCAGCCACAGATAAAAACAATGATTATTGGTATTGCTATTTTGGCAATTGATTTTCACCCCAGAAAAAATATACCGTTACGGACAGATTTAAACTAGGCCCGCTACTGCTAGAACACCAGATTCACGGTATTGCTATTTTGGAAATTGAATTTCACCCCTGACCAAAATATATCCTTTGCCGGACACTAATATACTTTGCCAGCCACAGCTGGGACACCAGATTCAGGGTATTGCTATTGTGGCAATTGAATTTCACCCCAGAACAAATGATATCCTTTGCAGGACACTATGAAACTTGGCCAGCCACAGCTGAAACCACTGATTTATGGTATTGCTATTTTTGCATTTGAATTTCACCCCAGATACAAAATATATCCTTTGCAGAACACTATGAAACTTGGCCAGCCACAGCTGAAACCACTGATTTATGGTATTGCTATTTTGGCAATTGAATTTCACCCCAGAACAAAATATATCCTTTGCAGGACACTATGAAACTTGGCCAGCCACAGCTGAAACCACTAGATTTATGGTATTGCTATTCTTGGCAATTGAATTTCACCCCAGAACAAAATATATCCTTTGCAGGACACTATGAAACTTGGCCAGCCACAGCTGAAACCACTGATTGATGGTATTGCTATTTTGGCAATTGAATTTCACCCAAGAGCAAAATATATCCTTTGCAGGACACTATAAAACTTGGCCAGCAACAGCTGAAACCACTGATTTATGGTATTGCTATTTTGGCAATTGAATTTCACCCCAGAAAAAAGTTTACCCTGTTACGGACAGATTTAAACTAGGCCTGCAACTGCCGGAACACCAGATTCAGGGTATTGCTATTTTGGAAATTGAATTTCACCCCAGAACAAAATATATCCTTTACCGGACACTATTAAACTTGTCCAGTCACAGCTGGAACACCAGATTCAGGTTATTGCTGTTTTGGCAACTAAATTTCACCCAAGAACAAAATATATCCTTTGCCAGACATTATGAAACTTGGCCAGCCACAGCTGAAACCACTGATTTATGGTATTGCTATTTTAGCAATTGAATTTTACCCCAGAAAAAAATATATCCTTTGCAGGACACTAAGAAACTTGGCCAGCCACAGCTGAAACCACTGATTTATGGTATTGCTATTTTTGCATTTGAATTTCACCCCAATACAAAATATATCCTTTGCAGAACACTATGAAACTTGGCCAGCCACAGATGAAACCACTGATTTATGGTATTGCTATTTTGGCAATTGAATTTTACCCCAGAAAAAAATATATCCTTTGAAGGACACTAAGAAACTTGGCCAGCCACAGCTGAAACCACTGATTTATGGTATTGCTATTTTGGCATTTGAATTTCACCCCAGATACAAAATATATCCTTTGCAGAACACTATGAAACTTGGCCAGCCACAGATGAAACCACTGATTTATGGTATTGCTATTTTGGCAATTGAATTTCACCCCAGAACAAAATATATCCTTTGCCTGACACTATTAAACTTGTCCAGTCACAGCTGGAACATCAGATTCATGGTATTGCTATTTTGGCAATTGAATTTCACCCCAGAACAAAATATATCCTTTGCAGGACACTAAGAAACTTGGCCAGCCACAGCTGAAACCACTGATTTATGGTATTGCCATTCTTGCAATTGAATTTCACCCCAGAACAAAATATATCCTTTGCAGGACACTATGAAACCTGGCCAGGCACAGCTGAAACCACTGATTGATGGTATTGCTATTTTGGCAATTGAATTTCACCCAAGAGCAAAATATATCCTTTGCAGGACACTATAAAACTTGGCCAGCAACAGCTGAAACCACTGATTTATGGTATTGCTATTTTGGCAATTGAATTTCACCCCAGAAAAAAAGTTTACCCTGTTACGGACAGATTTAAACTAGGCCTGCAACTGCCGGAACACCAGATTCAGGGTATTGCTATTTTGGAAATTGAATTTCACCCCAGAACAAAATATATCCTTTACCGGACACTATTAAACTTGTCCAGTCACAGCTGGAACACCAGATTCAGGTTATTGCTGTTTTGGCAACTAAATTTCACCCAAGAACAAAATATATCCTTTGCCAGACATTATGAAACTTGGCCAGCCACAGCTGAAACCACTGATTTATGGTATTGCTATTTTAGCAATTGAATTTTACCCCAGAAAAAAAATATATCCTTTGCAGGACACTAAGAAACTTGGCCAGCCACAGCTGAAACCACTGATTTATGGTATTGCTATTTTTGCATTTGAATTTCACCCCAATACAAAATATATCCTTTGCAGAACACTATGAAACTTGGCCAGCCACAGATGAAACCACTGATTTATGGTATTGCTATTTTGGCAATTGAATTTTACCCCAGAAAAAAATATATCCTTTGAAGGACACTAAGAAACTTGGCCAGCCACAGCTGAAACCACTGATTTATGGTATTGCTATTTTTGCATTTGAATTTCACCCCAATACAAAATATATCCTTTGCAGAACACTATGAAATTTGGCCAGCCACAGATGAAACCACTGATTTATGGTATTGCTATTTTGGCAATTGAATTTCACCCCAGAACAAAATATATCCTTTGCCGGACACTATTAAACTTGTCCAGTCACAGCTGGAACACCAGATTCAGGTTATTGCTGTTTTGGCAACTAAATTTCACCCAAGAACAAAATATATCCTTTGCCAGACATTATGAAACTTGGCCAGCCACAGCTGAAACCACTGATTTATGGTATTGCTATTTTGGCAATCGAATTTAACCCCAGAACAAAATATATCCTTTGCCTGAAACTATTAAACTTGTCCAGTCACAGCTGGAACATCAGATTCAGGTTATTGCTGTTTTGGCAACTAAATTTCACCCAAGAACAAAATATATCCTTTGCAGGACACTATGAAACTTGGCCAGCCACAGCTGAAACCACTGATTTATGGTATTGCTATTTTGGCAATTGAATTTTACCCCAGAAAAAAATATATATCCTTGGCAAGACACTAAGAAACTTGGCCAGCCACAGCTGAAACCACTGATTTATGGTATTGCCATTCTTGCAATTGAATTTCACCCCAGAACAAAATATATCCTTTGCAGGACACTATGAAACCTGGCCAGCCATAGCTGAAACCACTGATTGATGGTATTGCTATTTTGGCAATTGAATTTCACCAAAGAGCAAAATATATCCTTTGCAGGACACTATAAAACTTGGCCAGCAACAGCTGAAACCACTGATTTATGGTATTGCTATTTTGGCAATTGAATTTCACCCCAGAAAAAAGTTTACCCTGTTACGGACAGATTTAAACTAGGCCTGCAACTGCTGGAACACCAGATTCAGGGTATTGCAATTTTGGAAATTGAATTTCACCCCAGAACAAAATATATCCTTTGCCGGACAATATTAAACTTGTCCAGTCACAGCTGGAACACCAGATTCAGGTTATTGCTGTTTTGGCAACTAAATTTCACCCAAGAACAAAATATATCCTTTGCCAGACATTATGAAACTTGGCCAGCCACAGCTGAAACCACTGATTTATGGTATTGCTATTTTGGCAATTGAATTTTACCCCAGAAAAAAAAATAATCCTTTGCAGGACACTAAGAAACTTGGCCAGCCACAGCTGAAACCACTGATTTATGGTATTGCTATTTTTGCATTTGAATTTCACCCCAATACAAAATATATCCTTTGCAGAACACTATGAAACTTGGCCAGCCACAGATGAAACCACTGATTTATGGTATTGCTATTTTGGCAATTGAATTTTACCCCAGAAAAAAAAATATATCCTTTGAAGGACACTAAGAAACTTGGCCAGCCACAGCTGAAACCACTGATTTATGGTATTGCGATTTTTGCATTTGAATTTCACCCAAGAACAAAATATATACTTTTCAGAACACTATGAAACTTGGCCAGCCACAGATGAAACCACTGATTTATGGTATTGCTATTTTGGCAATTGAATTTCACCCCAGAACAAAATATATCCTTTGCAGGAAACTATGAAACTTGGCCAGCCACAGCTGAATCCACTGATTTAAGGTATTGCTATTTTGGAAATTGAATTTGACCCTAGAAAAAAATATATATCCTTGGCAAGACACTAAGAAACTTGGCCAGCCACAGCTGAAACCACTGATTTATGGTATTGCCATTCTTGCAATTGAATTTCACCGCAGAACAAAATATATCCTTTGCTGGACACTATGAAACCTGGCCAGCCACAGCTGAAACCATTGATTTATGGTATTGCTATTTTGGCAATTGAATTTCACCCCAGAACAAAATATATCCTTTGTAGGACACTATGAAACTTGGCCAGCAACAGCTAAAACCACTGATTTATGGTATTGCTATTTTGGCAATTAAATTTCCCCCCCGGAACAAAATATATCCTTTGCAGGACACTATGAAACTTGGCCAGCCACAGCAGAAACCAGTGAATTATGGTATTGCTATTTTGACAATTGAATTTCCCCCAGAAAATGTATATATCCTTTACAGGACACTATGAAACTTGGCCAGCCACAGAGGAAAACACTGATTTATGGTATTGCTATTTTGGCAATTGAATTTCACCCCAGAACAAAATATATCCTTTGCCGGACACTATTATACTTTGCCAGCCACTGCTGGGACACCACATTAAGGGTATTGCTATTGTGGCAATTGAATTTCACCCGAGAACAAAATATTTCCTTTGCAGGACACTATGAAACTTGGCCAGCAACAGCTGAAACCACTGATTTATGGTATTGCTATTTTGGCAATTGAATTTCTCCCCAGAACAAAATATATCCTATGCAGGACACTATGAAACTTGGCCAGCCACAGATAAAAACAATGATTATTGGTATTGCTATTTTGGCAATTGAATTTCACCCCAGAAAAAAATATACCGTTACGGACAGATTTAAACTAGGCCCGCTACTGCTAGAACACCAGATTCACGGTATTGCTATTTTGGAAATTGAATTTCACCCCTGACCAAAATATATCCTTTGCCGGACACTAATATACTTTGCCAGCCACAGCTGGGACACCAGATTCAGGGTATTGCTATTGTGGCAATTGAATTTCACCCCAGAACAAATGATATCCTTTGCAGGACACTATGAAACTTGGCCAGCCACAGCTGAAACCACTGATTTATGGTATTGCTATTTTTGCATTTGAATTTCACCCCAATACAAAATATATCCTTTGCAGAACACTATGAAACTTGGCCAGCCACAGATGAAACCACTGATTTATGGTATTGCTATTTTGGCAATTGAATTTCACCCCAGAACAAAATATATCCTTTGCAGGACACTATGAAACTTGGCCAGCCACAGCTGAAACCACTGATTTATGGTATTGCTATTTTGGCAATTGAATTTCACCCCAGAACAAAATATATCCTTTGCAGGACACTATGAAACTTGGCCAGCCACAGCTGAAACCACTGATTTATGGTATTGCTATTTTGGCAATTGAATTTCACCCCAGAACAAAATATATCCTTTGCCGGACACTATTAAACTTGGCCAGCCACAGCTGGAACCACCAGATTCAGGGTATTGCTATTTTGGCAATTGAATTTCACCCAGAACAAAATATATCCTTTGCAGGACACTATGAAACTTGGCCAGCCACAGCTGAAACCACTGATTTATGGTATTGCTATTTTGGCAATTGAATTTCACCCCAGAACAAAATATATCCTTTGCAGGACACTATGAAACTTGGCCAGCCACAGCTGAAACCACTGATTTATGGTATTGCTATTTTGGCAATTGAATTTCACCCCAGAACAAAATATATCCTTTGCAGGACACTATGAAACTTGGCCAGCCACAGCTGAAACCACTGATTTATGGTATTGCTATTTTGGCAATTGAATTTCACCCCAGAACAAAATATATCCTTTGCAGGACACTATGAAACTTGGCCAGCCACAGCTGAAACCACTGATTTATGGTATTGCTATTTTGGCAATTGAATTTCACCCCAGAACAAAATATATCCTTTGCCGGACACTATTAAACTTGGCCAGCCACAGCTGGAACCACCAGATTCATGGTATTGCTATTTTGGCAATTGAATTTCACCCCAGAACAAAATATATCCTTTGCAGGACACTATGAAACTTGGCCAGCCACAGCTGAAACCACTGATTTATGGTATTGCTATTTTGGCAATTGAATTTCACCCCAGAACAAAATATATCCTTTGCAGGACACTATGAAACTTGGCCAGCCACAGCTGAAACCACTGATTTATGGTATTGCTATTTTGGCAATTGAATTTCACCCCAGAACAAAATATATCCTTTGCAGGACACTATGAAACTTGGCCAGCCACAGCTGAAACCACTGATTTATGGTATTGCTATTTTGGCAATTGAATTTCACCCCAGAACAAAATATATCCTTTGCAGGACACTATGAAACTTGGCCAGCCACAGCTGAAACCACTGATTTATGGTATTGCTATTTTGGCAATTGAATTTCACCCCAGAACAAAATATATCCTTTGCAGGACACTATGAAACTTGGCCAGCCACAGCTGAAACCACTGATTTATGGTATTGCTATTTTGGCAATCGAATTTCACCCCAGAACAAAATATATCCTTTGCCTGACACTATTAAACTTGTCCAGTCACAGCTGGAACATCAGATTCATGGTATTGCTATTTTGGCAATTGAATTTCACCCCAGAACAAAATATATCCTTTGCAGGACACTATGAAACTTGGCCAGCCACAGCTAAAACCACTGATTTACCGTATTGCTATTTTGTCAATTGAATTATACCCCAGAAAAAATATATATCCTTGGCAAGACACTAAGAAACTTGGCCAGCCACAGCTGAAACCACTGATTTATGGTATTGCCATTCTTGCAATTGAATTTCACCCCAGAACAAAATATATCCTTTGCAGGACACTATGAAACCTGGCCAGCCACAGCTGAAACCACTGATTGATGGTATTGCTATTTTGGCAATTGAATTTCACCCAAGAGCAAAATATATCCTTTGCAGGACACTATAAAACTTGGCCAGCAACAGCTGAAACCACTGATTTATGGTATTGCTATTTTGGCAATTGAATTTCACCCCAGAAAAAAGTTTACCCTGTTACGGACAGATTTAAACTAGGCCTGCAACTGCCGGAACACCAGATTCAGGGTATTGCTATTTTGGAAATTGAATTTCACCCCAGAACAAAATATATCCTTTACCGGACACTATTAAACTTGTCCAGTCACAGCTGGAACACCAGATTCAGGTTATTGCTGTTTTGGCAACTAAATTTCACCCAAGAACAAAATATATCCTTTGCCAGACATTATGAAACTTGGCCAGCCACAGCTGAAACCACTGATTTATGGTATTGCTATTTTGGCAATTGAATTTTACCCCAGAAAAAAATATATCCTTTGCAGGACACTAAGAAACTTGGCCAGCCACAGCTGAAACCACTGATTTATGGTATTGCTATTTTTGCATTTGAATTTCACCCCAATACAAAATATATCCTTTGCAGAACACTATGAAACTTGGCCAGCCACAGATGAAACCACTGATTTATGGTATTGCTATTTTGGCAATTGAATTTTACCCCAGAAAAAAATATATCCTTTGAAGGACACTAAGAAACTTGGCCAGCCACAGCTGAAACCACTGATTTATGGTATTGCTATTTTTGCATTTGAATTTCACCCCAGATACAAAATATATCCTTTGCAGAACACTATGAAACTTGGCCAGCCACAGATGAAACCACTGATTTATGGTATTGCTATTTTGGCAATTGAATTTCACCCCAGAACAAAATATATCCTTTGCCGGACACTATTAAACTTGTCCAGTCACAGCTGGAACACCAGATTCAGGTTATTGCTGTTTTGGCAACTAAATTTCACCCAAGAACAAAATATATCCTTTGCCAGACATTATGAAACTTGGCCAGCCACAGCTGAAACCACTGATTTATGGTATTGCTATTTTGGCAATTGAATTTAACCCCAGAACAAAATATATCCTTTGCATGACACTATGAAACTTGGCCAGCCACAGCTGAAACCACTGAGTTCATGGTATTGCTATTTTGGCAATTGAATTTCACCCCAGAACAAAATATATCCTTTGCAGGACACTATGAAACTTGGCCAGCCACAGCTGAAACCACTGATTTATGGTATTGCTATTTTGGCAATTGAATTTCACCCCAGAAAAAAATATATCCTTTGCAGGACACTATGAAACTTGGCCAGCCACAGCTGAAACCACTGATTTATGGTATTGCTATTCTTGGCAATTGAATTTCACCCCAGAACAAAATATATCCTTTGCAGGACACTATGAAACTTGGCCAGCCACAGCTGAAACCACTGATTTATGGTATTGCTATTTTGGCAATTGAATTTCACCCCAGAGCAAAATATATCCTTTGCAGGACACTATAAAACTTGGCCAGCAACAGCTGAAACCACTGATTTATGGTATTGCTATTTTGGCAATTGAATTTCACCCCAGAACAAAATATATCCTTTGCAGGACACTATTGAAACTTGGCCAGCCACAGCTGGAACACCAGATTCAGGGTATTGCTATTTTGGCAATTGAATTTCACCCCAGAACAAAATATATCCTTTGCCGGACACTATGAAACTTGGCCAGCCACAGCTGAAACCACTAGATTTATGGTATTGCTATTTTGGCAATTGAATTTCACCCCAGAACAAAATATATCCTTTGCAGGACACTATGAAACTTGGCCAGCCACAGCTGAAACCACTGATTTATGGTATTGCTATTTTGGCAATTGAATTTCACCCCAGAACAAAATATATCCTTTGCAGGACACTATGAAACTTGGCCAGCCACAGCTGAAACCACTGATTTATGGTATTGCTATTTTGGCAATTGAATTTCACCCCAGATACAAAATATATCCTTTGCAGGACACTATGAAACTTGGCCAGCCACAGCTGAAACCACTGATTTATGGTATTGCTATTTTGGCAATTGAATTTCACCCCAGAAAAAATATATATCCTTTGCAGGACACTATGAAACTTGGCCAGCCACAGCTGAAACCACTGATTTATGGTATTGCTATTTTGGCAATTGAATTTCACCCCAGAACAAAATATATCCTTTGCAGGACACTATGAAACTTGGCCAGCCACAGCTGGAAACCACTGATTTATGGTATTGCTATTTTGGCAATTGAATTTCACCCCAGAACAAAATATATCCTTTGCAGGACACTATGAAACTTGGCCAGCCACAGCTGAAACCACTGATTTATGGTATTGCTATTTTGGCAATTGAATTTCACCCCAGAACAAAATATATCCTTTGCAGGACACTATGAAACTTGGCCAGCCACAGCTGAAACCACTGATTTATGGTATTGCTATTTTGGCAATTGAATTTCACCCAAGAACAAAATATATCCTTTGCCGGACACTATGAAACTTGGCCAGCCACAGCTGAAACCACCAGATTTATGGTATTGCTATTTTGGCAATTGAATTTCACCCCAGAACAAAATATATCCTTTGCAGGACACTATGAAACTTGGCCAGCCACAGCTGAAACCACTGATTTATGGTATTGCTATTTTGCATTTGAATTTCACCCCAGATACAAAATATATCCTTTGCAGGACACTATGAAACTTGGCCAGCCACAGATGAAACCACTGATTTATGGTATTGCTATTTTGGCAATTGAATTTTACCCCAGAAAAAAATATATCCTTTGAAGGACACTAAGAAACTTGGCCAGCCACAGCTGAAACCACTGATTTATGGTATTGCTATTTTGGCATTTGAATTTCACCCCAGATACAAAATATATCCTTTGCAGAACACTATGAAACTTGGCCAGCCACAGATGAAACCACTGATTTATGGTATTGCTATTTTGGCAATTGAATTTTACCCCAGAAAAAAAATATATCCTTTGAAGGACACTAAGAAACTTGGCCAGCCACAGCTGAAACCACTGATTTATGGTATTGCTATTTTTGCATTTGAATTTCACCCAAGAACAAAATATATACTTTGCAGAACACTATGAAACTTGGCCAGCCACAGATGAAACCACTGATTTATGGTATTGCTATTTTGGCAATTGAATTTCACCCCAGAACAAAATATATCCTTTGAAGGACACTAAGAATACTTGGCCAGCCACAGCTGAAACCACTGATTTATGGTATTGCCATTCTTGCAATTGAATTTCACCCCAGAACAAAATATATCCTTTGCTGGACACTATGAAACCTGGCCAGCCACAGCTGAAACCATTGATTTATGGTATTGCTATTTTGGCAATTGAATTTCACCCCAGAACAAAATATATCCTTTGCAGGACACTATGAAACTTGGCCAGCAACAGCTAAAACCACTGATTTATGGTATTGCTATTTTGGCAATTAAATTTCCCCCCCGGAACAAAATATATCCTTTGCAGGACACTATGAAATTTGGCCAGCCACAGCAGAAACCAGTGAATTATGGTATTGCTATTTTGACAATTGAATTTCCCCCCAGAAAAATGTATATATCCTTTACAGGACACTATGAAACTTGGCCAGCCACAGAGGAAAACACTGATTTATGGTATTGCTATTTTGGCAATTGAATTTCACCCCAGAACAAAATATATCCTTTGCCGGACACTATTATACTTTGCCAGCCACTGCTGGGACACCACATTAAGGGTATTGCTATTGTGGCAATTGAATTTCACCCGAGAACAAAATATTTCCTTTGCAGGACACTATGAAACTTGGCCAGCAACAGCTAAAACCACTGATTTATGGTATTGCTATTTTGGCAATTGAATTTCTCCCCAGAACAAAATATATCCTATGCAGGACACTATGAAACTTGGCCAGCCACAGATAAAAACAATGATTATTGGTATTGCTATTTTGGCAATTGAATTTCACCCCAGAAAAAAATATACCGTTACGGACAGATTTAAACTAGGCCCGCTACTGCTAGAACACCAGATTCACGGTATTGCTATTTTGGAAATTGAATTTCACCCCTGACCAAAATATAACCTTTGCCGGACACTAATATACTTTGCCAGCCACAGCTGGGACACCAGATTCAGGGTATTGCTATTGTGGCAATTAAATTTCACCCCAGAACAAATGATATCCTTTGCAGGACACTATGAAACTTGGCCAGCCACAGCTGAAACCACTGATTTATGGTATTGCTATTTTTGCATTTGAATTTCACCCCAGAAAAAAATAATATATCCTTTGCAGGACACTAAGAAACTTGGCCAGCCACAGCTGAAACCACTGATTTATGGTATTGCTATTTTGGCAATAGAATTTCACCCCAGATCAAAATATATCCTTTGCAGGACACTATGAAACTTGGCCAGCCACAGCTGAAACCACAGATTTATGCTATTGCTATTTTGGCAATTGAATTGAAATCCAGAACAAAATATATCCTTTGCAGGACACTATAAAACTTGGCCAGCCACAGCTGAAACCACTGATTTATGGTATTGCTATTTTGGCAATTGAATTTCAACCCAGATCAAAATATATCATTTGCAGGACACTATGAAACTTGGCCAGCCACAGCTGAAACCACTGATTTATGGTATTGCTATTTTGGCAATTGAATTTTACACCAGAAAAAAATATACCCTGTTAAGGACAGATTTAAACTAGGCTTGCAACTGCTTGAACACCAGATTCAGGGTATTGCTATTTTGGCAATTGAATTACACCCCAGAACAAAATATATACTTTGACAGACACTATTATTCTTTGCCAGCCCCAGCTGGGACACCAGATTTAGTGGATTGCTATTTTGGCACTTTAATTTCACCCAAGAACAAGATATATCCTTTGCCGGACACTATGAAACTTGGCCAGCCACAGCTGAAACCACTGATTTATGGTATTGCTATTTTGGCAATTGAATTTTACCACAGAAAAAAAAATATATCCTTGGCAGGACACTAAGAAACTTGGCCAGCACAGCTAAAACCACTGATTTATGGTATTGCTATTTTGACAATTGAATTTTCCCCCAGAAAAATGTATATATCCTTTACAGGACACTATAAAACTTGGCCAGCCACAGAGGAAAACACTGACTTATGGTATTGCTATTTTGGCAATTGAATTTCACCCCAGAACAAAATATATCCTTTGCCGGACACTATTATACTTTGCCAGCCACTGCTGGGACACCAGATTAAGGGTATTGCTATTGTGGCAATTGAATTTCACCCGAGAACAAAATATATCCTTTGCAGGACACTATGAAACTTGACCAGCCACAGCTGAAACCACTGATTGATGGTATTGCTATTTTGGCAATTGAATTTCACCACAGAACAAAATATATCCTTTGCAGGACACTATGAAACTTGGCCAGCCACAGCTGAAACCACTGATTTATGGTATTGCTATTTTGGTAATTTAATTTCACACCAGAACAAAAAATACCCTGTTATGGACAGATTTAAACTTGGCCAGCAACTCCTTGAACACCAGATTCAGGGTATTGCTATTTTGGCAATTGAATTTCACCCCAGAACAAAATATATCCTTTGCAGGACACTATGAAACTTGGCCAGCAACAGCTAAAACCACTGATTTATGGTATTGCTATTTTGGCAATAAAATTTCCCCCCAGAAAAATGTATATATCCTTTACAGGACACTATAAAACTTGGCCAGCCACAGATGAAACCACTGATTTATGGTATTGCTATTTTGGCAATTGAATTTCACCCCAGAACAAAATATATCCTTTGCCGGACACTATTAAACTTGTCCAGTCACAGCTGGAACACCAGATTCAGTTTATTGCTGTTTTGGCAACTAAATTTCACCCAAGAACAAAATATATCCTTTGCCAGACATTATGAAACTTGGCCAGCCACAGCTGAAAACACTGATTTATGGTATTGCTATTTTGGCAATTGAATTTTACCACAGAAAAAAATATATATCCTTTGCAGGACACTAAGAAACTTGACCAGCCACAGCTGAAACCACTGATTTATGGTATTGCTATTTTTGCATTTGAATTTCACCCCAATACAAAATATATCCTTTGCAGAATACTATGAAACTTGTCCAGCCACAGATGAAACCACTGATTTATGGTATTGCTATTTTGGCAATCGAATGTTAAATTACAAAATATATCCTTAGCCTGAAACTATTAAACTTGTCCAGTCACAGCTGGAACATCAGTTCCGGGTATTGCTATTTTGGCAATTGAATTTCACCCCAGAACAAAATATATATTTTGCAGGACACTATGAAACTTGGCCAGCCACAGCTAAAACCACTGATTTACCGTATTGCTATTTTGTCAATTGAATTATACCCCAGAAAAAAATATATATCCTTGGCAAGACACTAAGAAACTTGGCCAGCCACAGCTGAAACCACTGATTTATGGTATTGCCATTCTTGCAATTGAATTTCACCCCAGAACAAAATATATCCTTTGCAGGACACTATGAAACCTGGCCAGCCATAGCTGAAACCACTGATTGATGGTATTGCTATTTTGGCAATTGAATTTCACCAAAAAGCAAAATATATCCTTTGCACGACACTATAAAACTTGGCCAGCAACAGCTGAAACCACTGATTTATGGTATTGCTATTTTGGCAATTGAATTTCACCCCAGAAAAAAAGTTTACCCTGTTACGGACAGATTTAAACTAGGCCTGCAACTGCTGGAACACCAGATTAAGGGTATTGCAATTTTGGAAATTGAATTTCACCCCAGAACAAAATATATCCTTTGCCGGACAATATTAAACTTGTCCAGTCACAGCTGGAACACCAGATTCAGGTTATTGCTGTTTTGGCAACTAAATTTCACCCAAGAACAAAATATATCCTTTGCCAGACATTATGAAACTTGGCCAGCCACAGCTGAAACCTCTGATTTATGGTATTGCTATTTTGGCAATTGAATTTTAACCCAGAAAAAAAAAAAAATAATCCTTTGCAGGACACTAAGAAACTTGGCCAGCCACAGCTGAAATCACTGATTTATGGTATTGCTATTTTTGCATTTGAATTTCACCCCAATACAAAATATATCCTTTGCAGAACACTATGAAACTTGGCCAGCCACAGATGAAACCACTGATTTATGGTATTGCTATTTTGGCAATTGAATTTTACCCCAGAAAAAAAAAAATATCATTTGAAGGACAATAAGAAACTTGGCCAGCCACAGCTGAAACCACTGATTTATGGTATTGCTATTTTTGCATTTGAATTTCACCCAAGAACAAAATATATACTTTGCCGAACACTATGAAACTTGGCCAGCCACAGATGAAACCACTGATTTATGGTATTGCTATTTTGGCAATTGAATTTCACCCAGAACAAAATATATCCTTTGCAGGAAACTATGAAACTTGGCCAGCCACAGCTGAAACCACTGATTTAAGGTATTGCTATTTTGGAAATTGAATTTTACCCTAGAAAAAAATATATATCCTTGGCAAGACACTAAGAAACTTGACCAGCCACAGCTGAAACCACTGATTTATGGTATTGCCATTCTTGCAATTGAATTTCACCCCAGATCAAAATATATCCTTTGCTGGACACTATGAAACCTGGCCAGCCACAGCTGAAACCATTGATTTATGGTATTGCTATTTTGGCAATTGAATTTCACCCCAGAACAAAATATATCCTTTGCCTGAACACTATTAAACTTGTCCAGTCACAGCTGAAACCATCAGATTTATGGTATTGCTATTTTGGCAATTGAATTTCACCCCAGAACAAAATATATCCTTTGCAGGACACTATGAAACTTGGCCAGCCACAGCTAAAACCACTGATTTATGGTATTGCTATTTTGGCAATTGAATTTACCCCAGAACAAAATATATCCTTTGCAGGACACTATGAAACTTGGCCAGCCACAGCTGAAACCACTGATTTATGGTATTGCTATTTTGGCAATTGAATTTCACCCCAGATCAAAATATATCCTTTGCAGGACACTATGAAACTTGGCCAGCCACAGCTGAAACCACTGATTTATGGTATTGCTATTTTGGCAATTGAATTTCAATCCAGAACAAAATATATCCTTTGCAGGACACTATGAAACTTGGCCAGCAACAGCTGAAACCACTGATTTATGGTATTGCTATTTTGGCAATTGAATTTCACCCCAGAAAAAAATATACCCTGTTACGGACAGATTTAAACTAGGCCTGCAACTGCTTGAACACCAGATTCAGGGTATTGCTATTTTGGCAATTGAATTTCACCCCAGAACAAAATATATCCTTTGACAGACACTATTAAACTTGTGCCAGCCACAGCTGGAACACCAGATTTAGTGGTATTGCTATTTTGGCAACTTAAATTTCACCCAAGAACAAAATATATCCTTTGCCGGACACTATGAAACTTGGCCAGCCACAGCTGAAACCACTGATTTATGGTATTGCTATTTTGGCAATTGAATTTTACCCCAGAAAAAAAAATATCCTTTGCAGGACACTAAGAAACTTGGCCAGCCACAGCTGAAACCACTGATTTATGGTATTGCTATTTTTGCATTTGAATTTCACCCCAGATACAAAATATATCCTTTGCAGGACACTATGAAACTTGGCCAGCCACAGATGAAACCACTGATTTATGGTATTGCTATTTTGGCAATTGAATTTTACCCCAGAAAAAAATATATCCTTTGAAGGACACTATGAAACTTGGCCAGCCACAGCTGAAACCACTGATTTATGGTATTGCTATTTTGGCATTTGAATTTCACCCCAGAACAAAATATATCCTTTGCAGAACACTATGAAACTTGGCCAGCCACAGATGAAACCACTGATTTATGGTATTGCTATTTTGGCAATTGAATTTCACCCCAGAACAAAATATATCCTTTGCAGGACACTATGAAACTTGGCCAGCCACAGCTGAAACCACTGATTTAAGGTATTGCTATTTTGGCAATTGAATTTCACCCTAGAACAAAATATATATCCTTGGCAAGACACTAAGAAACTTGACCAGCCACAGCTGAAACCACTGATTTATGGTATTGCCATTCTTGCAATTGAATTTCACCCCAGATCAAAATATATCCTTTGCTGGACACTATGAAACCTGGGCAGCCACAGCTGAAACCATTGATTTATGGTATTGCTATTTTGGCAATTGAATTTCACCCCAGAACAAAATATATCCTTTGCAGGACACTATGAAACTTGGCCAGCAACAGCTAAAACCACTGATTTATGGTATTGCTATTTTGGCAATTAAATTTCCCCCCCGGAACAAAATATATCCTTTGCAGGACACTATGAAACTTGGCCAGCCACAGATGAAACCACTGATTTATGGTATTGCTATTTTGGCAATTGAATTTCAACCCAGATCAAAATATATCATTTGCAGGACACTATGAAACTTGGCCAGCCACAGCTGAAACCACTGATTTATGCTATTGCTATTTTGGCAATTGAATTTAAATCCAGAACAAAATATATCCTTTGCAGGACACTATGAAACTTGGCCAGCCATAGCTGAAACCACTGATTTATGGTATTGCTATTTTGGCAATTGAATTTTACACCAGAAAAAAATATACCCTGTTAAGGACAGATTTAAACTAGGCTTGCAACTGCTTGAACACCAGATTCAGGGTATTGCTATTTTGGCAATTGAATTATACCCCAGAACAAAATATATACTTTGACAGACACTATTATTCTTTGCCAGCCCCAGCTGGGACACCAGATTTAGTGGAATGCTATTTTGGCACTTTAATTTCACCCAAGAACAAGATATATCCTTTGCCGGACACTATGAAACTTGGCCAGCCACACCTGAAACCACTGATTTATGGTATTGCTATTTTGGCAATTGAATTTTACCCCAGAAAAAAAAAAATATCCTTGGCAGGACACTAAGAAACTTGGCCAGCCACAGCTAAAACCACTGATTTATGGTATTGCTATTTTGACAATTGAATTTTCCCCCAGAACAAAATATATCCTTTGCAGGAAACTATGAAACTTGGCCAGCCACAGAGGAAAACCCTGACTTATGGTATTGCTATTTTGGCAATTGAATTTCACCCCAGAACAAAATATATCCTTTGCCGGACACTATTATACTTTGCCAGCCACTGCTGGGACACCAGATTAAGGGTATTGCTATTGTGGCAATTGAATTTCACCCGAGAACAAAATATATCCTTTGCAGGACACTATGAAACTTGACCAGCCACAGCTGAAACCACTGATTTATGGGATTGCTATTTTGGCAATTGAATTTCACCCCAGAACAAAATATATCCTTTGACGGACACTATTAAACTTGTCCAGTCACAGCTGGAACACCAGATTCAGGGTATTGCTATTTTGGCAACTAAATTTCACCCCAGAACAAAATATATACTTTGCCGGACACTATTATACTTTGCCAGCCACAGCTGGGAACCCAGATTCAGAGTATTGATATTTTGACAATTGAATTTCACCCCAGAACAAAATATATCCTTTGCAGGACACTATGAAACTTGGCCAGCCACAGCTGAAACCACTGATTGATGGTATTGCTATTTTGGCAATTGAATTTCACCACAGAACAAAATATATCCTTTGCAGGACACTATGAAACTTGGCCAGCCACAGCTGAAACCACTGATTGATGGTATTGCTATTTTGGCAATTGAATTTCACCACAGAACAAAATATATCCTTTGCAGGACACTATGAAACTTGGCCAGCCACAGCTGAAACCACTGATTTATGGTATTGCTATTTTGGCAATTGAATTTCACACCAGAACAAAATATATCCTGTTGATGGACAGCTATTAAACTTGGCCAGCAACTGCTTGAACACCAGATTCAGGGTATTGCTATTTTGGCAATTGAATTTCACCCCAGAACAAAATATATCCTTTGCAGGACACTATGAAACTTGGCCAGCCACAGCTGAAACCACTGATTTATGGTATTGCTATTTTGGCAATTGAATTTCACCCCAGAACAAAATATATCCTTTGCAGGACACTATTAAACTTGGCCAGCCACAGCTGGAACACCACTGATTTATGGTATTGCTATTTTGGCAATTGAATTTCACCCCAGAACAAAATATATCCTTTGCCGGACACTATTATACTTTGCCAGCCACTGCTGGGAACCACTAGATTTAGGGTATTGCTATTTTGGCAATTGAATTTCACCCCAGAACAAAATATATCCTTTGCAGGACACTATGAAACTTGGCCAGCCACAGCTGAAACCACTGATTTATGGTATTGCTATTTTGGCAATTGAATTTCACCCCAGAACAAAATATATCCTTTGCAGGACACTATTAAACTTGGCCAGCCACAGCTGAACACCACTGATTCATGGTATTGCTATTTTGGCAATTGAATTTCACCCCAGAACAAAATATATCCTTTGCAGGACACTATGAAACTTGGCCAGCCACAGCTGAAACCACTGATTTATGGTATTGCTATTTTGGCAATTTAATTTCACCCCAGAACAAAATATATCCTGTTGCAGGACACTATTGAAACTTGGCCAGCCACAGCTGGAACCACTAGATTCATGGTATTGCTATTTTGGCAATTGAATTTCACCCCAGAACAAAATATATCCTTTGCAGGACACTATGAAACTTGGCCAGCCACAGCTGAAACCACTGATTTATGGTATTGCTATTTTGACAATTGAATTTCACCCCAGAACAAATGTATATATCCTTTGCAGGACACTATGAAACTTGGCCAGCCACAGCTGAAACCACTGACTTATGGTATTGCTATTTTGGCAATTGAATTTCACCCCAGAACAAAATATATCCTTTGCCGGACACTATTATACTTTGCCAGCCACTGCTGGGACACCAGATTAAGGGTATTGCTATTGTGGCAATTGAATTTCACCCGAGAACAAAATATATCCTTTGCAGGACACTATGAAACTTGACCAGCAACAGCTGAAACCACTGATTTATGGGATTGCTATTTTGGCAATTGAATTTCACCCCAGAACAAAATATATCCTTTGACGGACACTATTAAACTTGTCCAGTCACAGCTGGAACACCACTGATTCAGGGTATTGCTATTTTGGCAACTAAATTTCACCCAAGAACAAAATATAAACTTTGCCGGACACTATTATACTTTGCCAGCCACTGCTGGGAACCCAGATTCAGAGTATTGATATTTTGACAATTGAATTTCACCCCAGAACAAAATATATCCTTTGCAGGACACTATGAAACTTGGCCAGCCACAGCTGAAACCACTGATTGATGGTATTGCTATTTTGGCAATTGAATTTCACCACAGAACAAAATATATCCTTTGCAGGACACTATGAAACTTGGCCAGCCACAGATGAAACCACTGATTGATGGTATTGCTATTTTGGCAATTGAATTTCACCACAGAACAAAATATATCCTTTGCAGGACACTATGAAACTTGGCCAGCCACAGCTGAAACCACTGATTTATGGTATTGCTATTTTGGCAATTTAATTTCGCACCAGAACAAAAAATACCCTGTTATGGACAGATTTAAACGTGGCCTGCAACTGCTTGAACACCAGATTCAGGGTATTGCTACTTTGGCAATTAAATTTCACCCCAGAACAAAATATATCCTTTGCAGGACACTATGAAACTTGGCCAGCCACAGCTAAAACCACTGATTTATGGTATTGCTATTTTGACAATTGAATTTTCCCCCAGAAAAATGTATATATCCTTTACAGGACACTATAAAACTTGGCCAGCCACAGAGGAAAACACTGACTTATGGTATTGCTATTTTGGCAATTGAATTTCACCCCAGAACAAAATATATCCTTTGCCGGACACTATTATACTTTGCCAGCCACTGCTGGGACACCAGATTAAGGGTATTGCTATTGTGGCAATTGAATTTCACCCGAGAACAAAATATATCCTTTGCAGGACACTATGAAACTTGACCAGAAACAGCTGAAACCACTGATTTATGGGATTGCTATTTTGGCAATTGAATTTCACCCCAGAACAAAATATATCCTTTGACGGACACTATTAAACTTGTCCAGTCACAGCTGGAACACCAGATTCAGGGTATTTCTATTTTGGCAACTAAATTTCACCCAAGAACAAAATATAAACTTTGCCGGACACTATTATACTTTGCCAGCCACTGCTGGGAACCCAGATTCAGAGTATTGATATTTTGACAATTGAATTTCACCCCAGAACAAAATATATCCTTTGCAGGACACTATGAAACTTGGCCAGCCACAGCTGAAACCACTGATTGATGGTATTGCTATTTTGGCAATTGAATTTCACCACAGAACAAAATATATCCTTTGCAGGACACTATGAAACTTGGCCAGCCACAGCTGAAACCACTGATTTATGGTATTGCTATTTTGGCAATTTAATTTCACACCAGAACAAAAAATACCCTGTTATGGACAGATTTAAACTTGGCCTGCAACTCATTGAACACCAGATTCAGGGTATTGCTATTTTGGCAATTGAATTTCACCCCAGAACAAAATATATCCTTTGCAGGACACTATGAAACTTGGCCAGCAACAGCTAAAACCACTGATTTATGGTATTGCTATTTTGGCAATAAAATTTCCCCCAGAAAAATGTATATATCCTTTACAGGACACTATAAAACTTGGCCAGCCACAGATGAAACCACTGATTTATGGTATTGCTATTTTGGAAATTGAATTTCACCCCTATACAAAATATATCCTTTGCAGGACACTATTATACTTTGCCAGCCACTGCTGGGACATCAGATTTAGTGGATTGCTATTTTGGCACTTGAATTTCACCAAAGAACAAGATATATGCTTTGCAGGATACTATGAAACTTGGCCAGCCACAGCTGAAATCACTGATTTATGGTATTGCTATTTTGCCAATTGAATTTCACCCCAGAACAAAAATATATCCTTTGCAGGACACTAAGAAACTTGGCCAGCCACAGCTGAAACCACTGATTTATGGTATTGCTATTTTGGCAATTGAATTTCACCCTAGATCAAAATATATCCTTTGCAGGACACTATGAAACTTGGCCAGCCACAGCTGAAACCACTGATTTATGGTATTGCTATTTTGGCAATTGAATTTTACACCAGAACAAAATATATCACTGTTGCAGGACAGATTTAAACTAGGCCTGCAACTGCTGGAACAACAGATTAAGGGTATTGCTATTTTGGCAATTAAATTTCACCACAGAACAAAAGTATACCCTGTTACGGACAGATTTAAACTAGGCCTGCAACTGCTGGAACACCAGATTCAGGGTATTGCTATTTTGGCAATTGAATTTCACCCCAGAACAAAATATATCCTTTGCCGGACACTATTAAACTTGTCCAGTCACAGCTGGAACACCAGATTCAGGGTATTGCTATTTTGGCAACTAAATTTCACCCAAGAACAAAATATATCCTTTGCCAGGACACTATGAAACTTGGCCAGCCACAGCTGAAACCACTGATTTATGGTATTGCTATTTTGGCAATTGAATTTCACCCCAGATACAAAATATATCCTTTGCAGGACACTATGAAACTTGTCCAGCCACAGCTGAAACCACTGATTTATGGTATTGCTATTTTGGCAATTGAATTTCACCCCAGAACAAAATATATCCTTTGCAGGACACTATGAAACTTGGCCAGCCACAGCTGAAACCACTGATTTATAGTATTGCTATTTTGGCAATTGAATTTAACCCCAGAACAAAATATATCCTTTGCATGACACTATTAAACTTGGCCAGCCACAGCTGAAACCACTGATTTAGGGTATTGCTATTTTGGCAATTGAATTTCACCCCAGAACAAAATATATCCTTTGCAGGACACTATGAAACTTGGCCAGCCACAGCTGAAACCACTGATTTATGGTATTGCTATTTTGGCAATTGAATTTCACACCAGAACAAAATATACCCTGTTACAGGACAGATTTAAACTTGGCCTGCAACTGCTGGAACACACAGATTTAGGGTATTGCTATTTTGGCAATTGAATTTCACCCCAGAAAAAAAGTTTACCCTGTTACGGACAGATTTAAACTAGGCCTGCAACTGCTGGAACACCAGATTCAGGGTATTGCTATTTTGGAAATTGAATTTCACCCCAGAACAAAATATATCCTTTGCCGGACACTATTAAACTTGTCCAGTCACAGCTGGAACACCAGATTTAGGGTATTGCTGTTTTGGCAACTAAATTTCACCCAAGAACAAAATATATCCTTTGCCAGACATTATGAAACTTGGCCAGCCACAGCTGAAACCACTGATTTATGGTATTGCTATTTTGGCAATTGAATTTCACCACAGAACAAAATATATCCTTTGCAGGACACTATGAAACTTGGCCAGCCACAGCTGAAACCACTGTATTTATGGTATTGCTATTTTGGCAATTGAATTTCACCCCAGATACAAAATATATCCTTTGCAGGACACTATGAAACTTGGCCAGCCACAGCTGAAACCACTGATTTATAGTATTGCTATTTTGGCAATTGAATTTCACCCCAGAACAAAATATATCCTTTGCAGGACACTATTAAACTTGTCCAGCCACAGCTGAAACCATCAGATTCAGGGTATTGCTATTTTGGCAATTGAATTTCACCCCAGAACAAAATATATCCTTTGCAGGACACTATGAAACTTGGCCAGCCACAGCTGAAACCACTGATTTATGGTATTGCTATTTTGGCAATTTAATTTCACACCAGAACAAAAATACCCTGTTATGGACAGATTTAAACTTGGCCTGCAACTCATTGAACACCAGATTCAGGGTATTGCTATTTTGGCAATTGAATTTCACCCCAGAACAAAATATATCCTTTGCAGGACACTATGAAACTTGGCCAGCAACAGCTAAAACCACTGATTTATGGTATTGCTATTTTGGCAATAAAATTTCCCCCAGAAAAATGTATATATCCTTTACAGGACACTATAAAACTTGGCCAGCCACAGATGAAACCACTGATTTATGGTATTGCTATTTTGGAAATTGAATTTCACCCCTATACAAAATATATCCTTTGCAGGACACTATTATACTTTGCCAGCCACTGCTGGGACATCAGATTTAGTGGATTGCTATTTTGGCACTTTAATTTCAACAAAGAACAAGATATATGCTTTGCAGGATACTATGAAACTTGGCCAGCCACAGCTGAAATCACTGATTTATGGTATTGCTATTTTGCCAATTGAATTTCACCCCAGAAAAAAATATATCCTTTGCAGGACACTAAGAAACTTGGCCAGCCACAGCTGAAACCACTGATTTATGGTATTGCTATTTTGGCAATTGAATTTCACCCTAGATCAAAATATATCCTTTGCAGGACACTATGAAACTTGGCCAGCCACAGCTGAAACCACTGATTTATGGTATTGCAATTTTGGCAATTGAATTTTACACCAGAAAAAAATATACACTGTTAAGGACAGATTTAAACTAGGCCTGCAACTGCTGGAACAACAGATTAAGGGTATTGCTATTTTGGCAATTAAATTTCACCACAGAAAAAAGTTTACCCTGTTACGGACAGATTTAAACTAGGCCTGCAACTGCTGGAACACCAGATTCAGGGTATTGCTATTTTGGAAATTGAATTTCACCCCAGAACAAAATATATCCTTTGCCGGACACTATTAAACTTGTCCAGTCACAGCTGGAACACCAGATTAAGGGTATTGCTGTTTTGGCAACTAAATTTCACCCAAGAACAAAATATATCCTTTGCCAGACATTATGAAACTTGGCCAGCCACAGCTGAAACCACTGATTTATGGTATTGCTATTTTGGCAATTGAATTTCACCCCAATACAAAATATATCCTTTGCAGAACACTATGAAACTTGTCCAGCCACAGATGAAACCACTGATTTATGGTATTGCTATTTTGGCAATTGAATTTCACCCCAGAACAAAATATATCCTTTGGAGGACACTATGAAACTTGGCCAGCCACAGCTGAAACCACTGATTTATAGTATTGCTATTTTGGCAATCAAATTTAACCCCAGAACAAAATATATCCTTTGCCTGACACTATTAAACGTGTCCAGTCACAGCTGGAACATCAGATTCAGGGTATTGCTATTTTGGCAATTGAATTTCACCCCAGAACAAAATATATCCTTTGCAGGACACTATGAAACTTGGCCAGCCACATCTAAAACCACTGATTTACCGTATTGCTATTTTGTCAATTGAATTATACCCCAGAAAAAATATATATCCTTGGCAAGACAATAAGAAACTTGGCCAGCCACAGCTGAAACCACTGATTTATGGTATTGCCATTCTTGCAATTGAATTTCACCCCAGAACAAAATATATCCTTTGCAGGACACTATGAAACCTGGCCAGCCATAGCTGAAACCACTGATTGATGGTATTGCTATTTTGGCAATTGAATTTCACCCAAGAGCAAAATATATCCTTTGCAGGACACTATAAAACTTGGCGAGCAACAGCTGAAACCACTGATTTATGGTATTGCTATTTTGGCAATTGAATTTCACCCCAGAAAAAAGTTTACCCTGTTACGGATAGATTTAAACTAGGCCTGCAACTGCTGGAACACCAGATTCAGGGTATTGCTATTTTGGAAATTGAATTTCACCCCAGAACAAAATATATCCTTTGCTGGACACTATTAAACTTGTCCAGTCACAGCTGGAACACCAGATTCAGGTTATTGCTGTTTTGGCAACAAAATTTCACCCAAGAACAAAATATATCCTTTGCCAGACATTATGAAATTTGGCCAGTCACAGCTGAAACCACTGATTTATGGTATTGCTATTTTGGCAATTGAATTTTACCCCAGAAAAATATATATCCTTTGCAGGACACTAAGAAACTTGGCCAGCCACAGATGAAACCACTGATTTATGGTATTGCTATTTTTGCATTTGAATTTCACCCCAATACAAAATATATCCTTTGAAAAACACTATGAAACTTGGCCAGCCACAGATGAAACCACTGATTTATGGTATTGCTATTTTGGCAATTGAATTTCACCCCAGAACAAAATATATCCTTTGCAGGACACTATCAAACTTGGCCAGCCACAGCTGAAACCACAGATTTATGGTATTGCTATTTTGGCAATCGAATTTAACCCCAGAACAAAATATATCCTTTTCCTGACACTATTAAACTTGTCCAGTCACAGCTGGAACATCAGATTCATGGTATTGCTATTTTGGCAATTGAATTTCACCCCAGAACAAAATATATCCTTTGCAGGACACTAAGAAACTTGGCCAGCCACAGCTGAAACCACTGATTTATGGTATTGCCATTCTTGCAATTGAATTTCACCCCAGAACAAAATATGTCCTTTGCAGGACACTATGAAACCTGGCAAGCCACAGCTGAAACCACTGATTGATGGTATTGCTATTTTGGCAATTGAATTTCACCCAAGAGCAAAATATATCCTTTGCCTGAAACTGTTAAACTTGTCCAGTCACAGCTGGAACATCAGTTCAGGGTATTGCTATTTTGGCAATTGAATTTCACCCCAGAACAAAATATATCCTTTGCAGGACACTATGAAACTTGGCCAGCCACAGCTAAAACCACTGATTTACCGTATTGCTATTTTGTCAATTGAATTATACCCCAGAAAAAAATTTATATCCTTGGCAAGACAATAAGAAACTTGGCCAGCCACAGCTGAAACCACTGATTTATGGTATTGCCATTCTTGCAATTGAATTTCACCCCAGAACAAAATATATCCTTTGCAGGACACTATGAAACCTGGCCAGCCATAGCTGAAACCACTGATTGATGGTATTGCTATTTTGGCAATTGAATTTCACCCAAGAGCAAAATATATCCTTTGCAGGACACTATAAAACTTGGCCAGCAACAGCTGAAACCACTGATTTATGGTATTGCTATTTTGGCAATTGAATTTCACCCCAGAAAAAAGTTTACCCTGTTACGGACAGATTTAAATTAGGCCTGCAACTGCTGGAACACCAGATTCAGGGTATTGCTATTTTGGAAATTGAATTTCACCCCAGAACAAAATATATCCTTTGCCGGACACTATTAAACTTGTCCAGTCACAGCTGGAACACCAGATTCAGGTTATTGCTGTTTTGGCAACTAAATTTCACCCAAGAACAAAATATATCCTTTGCCAGACATTATGAAACTTGGCCAGCCACAGCTGAAACCACTGATTTATGGTATTGCTATTTTGGCAATTGAATTTTACCCCAGAAAAAAATATATCCTTTGCAGGACACTAAGAAACTTGGCCAGCCACAGCTGAAACCACTGATTTATGGTATTGCTATTTTTGCATTTGAATTTCACCCCAATACAAAATATATCCTTTGCAGAACACAATGAAACTTGGCCAGCCACAGATGAAACCACTGATTTATGGTATTGCTATTTTGGAAATTGAATTTTACCCCAGAAAAAAATATATCCTTTGAAGGACACTAAGAAACTTGGCCAGCCACAGCTGAAACCACTGATTTATGGTATTGCTATTTTTGCATTTGAATTTCACCCAAGAACAAAATATATACTTTGCAGAACACTATGAACCTTGGCCAGCCACAGATGAAACCACTGATTTATGGTATTGCTATTTTGGCAATTGAATTTCACCCCAGAACAAAATATATCCTTTGCCGGACACTATTATACTTTGCCAGCCACTGCTGGGACACCACATTAAGGGTATTGCTATTGTGGCAATTGAATTTCACCCGAGAACAAAATATTTCCTTTGCAGGATACTATGAAACTTGGCCAGCAACAGCTGAAACCACTGATTTATGGTATTGCTATTTTGGCAATTGAATTTCTCCCCAGAACAAAATATATCCTTTGCAGGACACTATGAAACTTGGCCAGCCACAGATAAAAACAATGATTAATGGTATTGCTATTTTGGCAATTGAATTTCACCCCAGAAAAAATATACCGTTACGGACAGATTTAAACTAGGCCCGCTACTGCTAGAACACCAGATTCACGGTATTGCTATTTTGGAAATTGAATTTCACCCCTGACCAAAATATATCCTTTGCCGGACACTAATATACTTTGCCAGCCACAGCTGTGACACCAGATTCAGGGTATTGCTATTGTGGCAATTGAATTTCACCCCAGAACAAATAATATCCTTTGCAGGACACTATAAAACTTGGCCAGCCACAGCTGAAACCACTGATTTATGGTATTGCTATTTTGGGAATTGAATTTCACCCCAGAAAAAAAAAATTATCCTTTGCAGGACACTAAGAAACTTGGCCAGCCACAGCTGAAACCACTGATTTATGGTATTGCTATTTTGGCAATTGAATTTCAACCCAGATCAAAATATATCATTTGCAGGACACTATGAAACTTGGCCAGGCACAGCTGAAACCACTGATTTATGCTATTGCTATTTTTGCAATTGAATTTTACACCAGAAAAAAATATACCCTGTTAAGGACAGATTTAAACTAGGCTTGCAACTGCTTGAACACCAGATTCAGGGTATTGCTATTTTGGCAATTGAATTACACCCCAGAACAAAATATATACTTTGCCGGACACTATTATTCTTTGCCAGCCCCAGCTGAAACCACTGATTTATGGTATTGCTATTTTGGCAATTGAATTTCAACCCAGATCAAAATATATCATTTGCAGGACACTATGAAACTTGGCCAGGCACAGCTGAAACCACTGATTTATGCTATTGCTATTTTTGCAATTGAATTTTACACCAGAAAAAATATACCCTGTTAAGGACAGATTTAAACTAGGCTTGCAACTGCTTGAACACCAGATTCAGGGTATTGCTATTTTGGCAATTGAATTACACCCCAGAACAAAATATATACTTTGCCGGACACTATTATTCTTTGCCAGCCCCAGCTGGGACACCAGATTTAGTGGATTGCTATTTTGGCACTTTAATTTCACCCAAGAACAAGATATATCCTTTGCCGGACACTACGAAACTTGGCCAGCCACAGCTGAAACCACTGATTTATGGTATTGCTATTTTGGCAATTTAATTTTACCCCAGAAAAAAATATATCCTTGGCAGGACACTAAGAAACTTGGCCAGCCACAGCTGAAACCACTGATTTATGGTATTGCTATTTTGGCAATTTAATTTCACACCAGAACAAAAATACCCTGTTATGGATAGATTTAAACGTGGCCTGCAACTGCTTGAACACCAGATTCAGGGTATTGCTACTTTGGCAATTAAATTTCACCCCAGAACAAAATATATCCTTTGCAGGACACTATGAAACTTGTACAGCCACAGCTAAAACCACTGATTTATGGTATTGCTATTTTGACAATTGAATTTTCCCCAGAAAAATGTATATATCCTTTACAGGACACTATAAAACTTGGCCAGCCACAGAGGAAAACACTGACTTATGGTATTGCTATTTTGGCAATTGAATTTCACCCCAGAACAAAATATATCCTTTGCCGGACACTATTATACTTTGCCAGCCACTGCTGGGACACCAGATTAAGGGTATTGCTATTGTGGCAATTGAATTTCACCCGAGAACAAAATATATCCTTTGCAGGACACTATGAAACTTGACCAGCCACAGCTGAAACCACTGATTTATGGGATTGCTATTTTGGCAATTGAATTTCACCCCAGAACAAAATATATCCTTTGACGGACACTATTAAACTTGTCCTGTCACAGCTGGAACACCATATTCAGGGTATTGCTATTTTGGCAACTAAATTTCACCCAAGAACAAAATATAAACTTTGCCGGACACTATTATACTTTGCCAGCCACTGCTGGGAACCCAGATTCAGAGTATTGATATTTTGACAATTGAATTTCACCCCAGAACAAAATATATCCTTTGTAGGACACTATGAAACTTGGCCAGCCACAGCTGAAACCACTGATTGATGGTATTGCTATTTTGGCAATTTAATTTCACACCAGAACAAAAAATACCCTGTTATGGACAGATTTAAACTTGGCCTGCAACTCCTTGAACACCAGATTCAGGGTATTGCTATTTTGGCAATTGAATTTCACCCTAGATCAAAATATATCCTTTGCAGGACACTATGAAACTTGGCCAGCCACAGCTGAAACCACTGATTTAAGCTATTGCTATTTTGGCAATTGAATTTAAATCCAGAACAAAATATATCCTTTGCAGGACACTATGAAACTTGGCCAGCCACAGCTGAAACCACTGATTTATGGTATTGCAATTTTGGCAATAGAATTTTACACCAGAAAAAAATATACACTGTTAAGGACAGATTTAAACTAGGCCTGCAACTGCTGGAACAACAGATTAAGGGTATTGCTATTTTGGCAATTAAATTTCACCCCAGAAAAAAGTTTACCCTGTTACGGACAGATTTAAACTAGGCCTGCAACTGCTGGAACACCAGATTCAGGGTATTGCTATTTTGGAAATTGAATTTCACCCCAGAACAAAATATATCCTTTGCCGGACACTATTAAACTTGTCCAGTCACAGCTGGAACACCAGATTTAGGGTATTGCTGTTTTGGCAACTAAATTTCACCCAAGAACAAAATATATCCTTTGCCAGACATTATGAAACTTGGCCAGCCACAGCTGAAACCACTGATTTATGGTATTGCTATTTTGGCAATTGAATTTTACCACAGAAAAAAATATATCCTTTGCAGGACACTAAGAAACTTGGCCAGCCACAGCTGAAACCACTGTATTATGGTATTGCTATTTTTGCATTTGAATTTCACCCCAATACAAAATATATCCTTTGCAGAACACTATGAAACTTGTCCAGCCACAGATGAAACCACTGATTTATGGTATTGCTATTTTGGCAATTGAATTTCACCCCAGAACAAAATATATCCTTTGCAGGACACTATGAAACTTGGCCAGCCACAGCTGAAACCACTGATTTATGGTATTGCTATTTTGGCAATCAAATTTAACCCCAGAACAAAATATATCCTTTGCCTGACACTATTAAACTTGTCCAGTCACAGCTGGAACATCAGATTCAGGGTATTGCTATTTTGGCAATTGAATTTCACCCCAGAACAAAATATATCCTTTGCAGGACACTATGAAACTTGGCCAGCCACAGCAAAAACCTCTGATTTACCGTATTGCTATTTTGTCAATTGAATTATACCCCAGAAAAAATATATATCCTTGGCAAGACAATAAGAAACTTGGCCAGCCACAGCTGAAACCACTGATTTATGGTATTGCTATTTTGGCAATTGAATTTCACCCCAGAACAAAATATATCCTTTGCAGGACACTATGAAACTTGGCCAGCCACAGCTAAAACCACTGATTTACCGTATTGCTATTTTGTCAATTGAATTATACCCCAGAAAAAATATATATCCTTGGCAAGACAATAAGAAACTTGGCCAGCCACAGCTGAAACCACTGATTTATGGTATTGCCATTCTTGCAATTGAATTTCACCCCAGAACAAAATATATCCTTTGCAGGACACTATGAAACCTGGCCAGCCATAGCTGAAACCACTGATTGATGGTATTGCTATTTTGGCAATTGAATTTCACCCAAGAGCAAAATATATCCTTTGCAGGACACTATAAAACTTGGCCAGCAACAGCTGAAACCACTGATTTATGGTATTGCTATTTTGGCAATTGAATTTCACCCCAGAAAAAAAGTTTACCCTGTTACGGATAGATTTAAACTAGGCCTGCAACTGCTGGAACATCAGATTCAGGGTATTGCTATTTTGGAAATTGAATTTCACCCCAGAACAAAATATATCCTTTGCCGGACACTATTAAACTTGTCCAGTCACAGCTGGAACACCAGATTTAGGGTATTGCTGTTTTGGCAACTAAATTTCACCCAAGAACAAAATAGATCCTTTGCCAGACATTATGAAACTTGGCCAGCCACAGCTGAAACCACTGATTTATGGTATTGCTATTTTGGCAATTGAATTTTACCACAGAAAAAAATATATCCTTTGCAGGACACTAAGAAACTTGGCCAGCCACAGCTGAAACCATTGTATTATGGTATTGCTATTTTTGCATTTGAATTTCACCCCAATACAAAATATATCCTTTGCAGAACACTATGAAACTTGTCCAGCCACAGATGAAACCACTGATTTATGGTATTGCTATTTTGGCAATTGAATTTCACCCCAGAACAAAATATATCCTTTGCAGGACACTATGAAACTTGGCCAGCCACAGCTGAAACCACTGATTTATGGTATTGCTATTTTGGCAATTTAATTTCACACCAGAACAAAAAATACCCTGTTATGGACAGATTTAAACTTGGCCTGCAACTCATTGAACACCAGATTCAGGGTATTGCTATTTTGGCAATTGAATTTCACCCCAGAACAAAATATATCCTTTGCAGGACACTATGAAACTTGGCCAGCAACAGCTAAAACCACTGATTTATGGTATTGCTATTTTGGCAATAAAATTTCCCCCAGAAAAATGTATATATCCTTTACAGGACACTATAAAACTTGGCCAGCCACAGATGAAACCACTGATTTATGGTATTGCTATTTTGGAAATTGAATTTCACCCCTATACAAAATATATCCTTTGCAGGACACTATTATACTTTGCCAGCCACTGCTGGGACATCAGATTTAGTGGATTGCTATTTTGGCACTTTAATTTCAACAAAGAACAAGATATATGCTTTGCAGGATACTATGAAACTTGGCCAGCCACAGCTGAAATCACTGATTTATGGTATTGCTATTTTGCCAATTGAATTTCACCCCAGAAAAAAATATATCCTTTGCAGGACACTAAGAAACTTGGCCAGCCACAGCTGAAACCACTGATTTATGGTATTGCTATTTTGGCAATTGAATTTCACCCTAGATCAAAATATATCCTTTGCAGGACACTATGAAACTTGGCCAGCCACAGCTGAAACCACTGATTTATGGTATTGCAATTTTGGCAATTGAATTTTACACCAGAAAAAAATATACACTGTTAAGGACAGATTTAAACTAGGCCTGCAACTGCTGGAACAACAGATTAAGGGTATTGCTATTTTGGCAATTAAATTTCACCACAGAAAAAAGTTTACCCTGTTACGGACAGATTTAAACTAGGCCTGCAACTGCTGGAACACCAGATTCAGGGTATTGCTATTTTGGAAATTGAATTTCACCCCAGAACAAAATATATCCTTTGCCGGACACTATTAAACTTGTCCAGTCACAGCTGGAACACCAGATTAAGGGTATTGCTGTTTTGGCAACTAAATTTCACCCAAGAACAAAATATATCCTTTGCCAGACATTATGAAACTTGGCCAGCCACAGCTGAAACCACTGATTTATGGTATTGCTATTTTGGCAATTGAATTTCACCCCAATACAAAATATATCCTTTGCAGAACACTATGAAACTTGTCCAGCCACAGATGAAACCACTGATTTATGGTATTGCTATTTTGGCAATTGAATTTCACCCCAGAACAAAATATATCCTTTGGAGGACACTATGAAACTTGGCCAGCCACAGCTGAAACCACTGATTTATAGTATTGCTATTTTGGCAATCAAATTTAACCCCAGAACAAAATATATCCTTTGCCTGACACTATTAAACGTGTCCAGTCACAGCTGGAACATCAGATTCAGGGTATTGCTATTTTGGCAATTGAATTTCACCCCAGAACAAAATATATCCTTTGCAGGACACTATGAAACTTGGCCAGCCACATCTAAAACCACTGATTTACCGTATTGCTATTTTGTCAATTGAATTATACCCCAGAAAAAATATATATCCTTGGCAAGACAATAAGAAACTTGGCCAGCCACAGCTGAAACCACTGATTTATGGTATTGCCATTCTTGCAATTGAATTTCACCCCAGAACAAAATATATCCTTTGCAGGACACTATGAAACCTGGCCAGCCATAGCTGAAACCACTGATTGATGGTATTGCTATTTTGGCAATTGAATTTCACCCAAGAGCAAAATATATCCTTTGCAGGACACTATAAAACTTGGCGAGCAACAGCTGAAACCACTGATTTATGGTATTGCTATTTTGGCAATTGAATTTCACCCCAGAAAAAAGTTTACCCTGTTACGGATAGATTTAAACTAGGCCTGCAACTGCTGGAACACCAGATTCAGGGTATTGCTATTTTGGAAATTGAATTTCACCCCAGAACAAAATATATCCTTTGCTGGACACTATTAAACTTGTCCAGTCACAGCTGGAACACCAGATTCAGGTTATTGCTGTTTTGGCAACAAAATTTCACCCAAGAACAAAATATATCCTTTGCCAGACATTATGAAATTTGGCCAGTCACAGCTGAAACCACTGATTTATGGTATTGCTATTTTGGCAATTGAATTTTACCCCAGAAAAATATATATCCTTTGCAGGACACTAAGAAACTTGGCCAGCCACAGATGAAACCACTGATTTATGGTATTGCTATTTTTGCATTTGAATTTCACCCCAATACAAAATATATCCTTTGAAAAACACTATGAAACTTGGCCAGCCACAGATGAAACCACTGATTTATGGTATTGCTATTTTGGCAATTGAATTTCACCCCAGAACAAAATATATCCTTTGCAGGACACTATCAAACTTGGCCAGCCACAGCTGAAACCACAGATTTATGGTATTGCTATTTTGGCAATCGAATTTAACCCCAGAACAAAATATATCCTTTTCCTGACACTATTAAACTTGTCCAGTCACAGCTGGAACATCAGATTCATGGTATTGCTATTTTGGCAATTGAATTTCACCCCAGAACAAAATATATCCTTTGCAGGACACTAAGAAACTTGGCCAGCCACAGCTGAAACCACTGATTTATGGTATTGCCATTCTTGCAATTGAATTTCACCCCAGAACAAAATATGTCCTTTGCAGGACACTATGAAACCTGGCAAGCCACAGCTGAAACCACTGATTGATGGTATTGCTATTTTGGCAATTGAATTTCACCCAAGAGCAAAATATATCCTTTGCCTGAAACTGTTAAACTTGTCCAGTCACAGCTGGAACATCAGTTCAGGGTATTGCTATTTTGGCAATTGAATTTCACCCCAGAACAAAATATATCCTTTGCAGGACACTATGAAACTTGGCCAGCCACAGCTAAAACCACTGATTTACCGTATTGCTATTTTGTCAATTGAATTATACCCCAGAAAAAAATTTATATCCTTGGCAAGACAATAAGAAACTTGGCCAGCCACAGCTGAAACCACTGATTTATGGTATTGCCATTCTTGCAATTGAATTTCACCCCAGAACAAAATATATCCTTTGCAGGACACTATGAAACCTGGCCAGCCATAGCTGAAACCACTGATTGATGGTATTGCTATTTTGGCAATTGAATTTCACCCAAGAGCAAAATATATCCTTTGCAGGACACTATAAAACTTGGCCAGCAACAGCTGAAACCACTGATTTATGGTATTGCTATTTTGGCAATTGAATTTCACCCCAGAAAAAAAGTTTACCCTGTTACGGACAGATTTAAATTAGGCCTGCAACTGCTGGAACACCAGATTCAGGGTATTGCTATTTTGGAAATTGAATTTCACCCCAGAACAAAATATATCCTTTGCCGGACACTATTAAACTTGTCCAGTCACAGCTGGAACACCAGATTCAGGTTATTGCTGTTTTGGCAACTAAATTTCACCCAAGAACAAAATATATCCTTTGCCAGACATTATGAAACTTGGCCAGCCACAGCTGAAACCACTGATTTATGGTATTGCTATTTTGGCAATTGAATTTTACCCCAGAAAAAAATATATCCTTTGCAGGACACTAAGAAACTTGGCCAGCCACAGCTGAAACCACTGATTTATGGTATTGCTATTTTTGCATTTGAATTTCACCCCAATACAAAATATATCCTTTGCAGAACACAATGAAACTTGGCCAGCCACAGATGAAACCACTGATTTATGGTATTGCTATTTTGGAAATTGAATTTTACCCCAGAAAAAAAATATATCCTTTGAAGGACACTAAGAAACTTGGCCAGCCACAGCTGAAACCACTGATTTATGGTATTGCTATTTTTGCATTTGAATTTCACCCAAGAACAAAATATATACTTTGCAGAACACTATGAACCTTGGCCAGCCACAGATGAAACCACTGATTTATGGTATTGCTATTTTGGCAATTGAATTTCACCCCAGAACAAAATATATCCTTTGCCGGACACTATTATACTTTGCCAGCCACTGCTGGGACACCACATTAAGGGTATTGCTATTGTGGCAATTGAATTTCACCCGAGAACAAAATATTTCCTTTGCAGGATACTATGAAACTTGGCCAGCAACAGCTGAAACCACTGATTTATGGTATTGCTATTTTGGCAATTGAATTTCTCCCCAGAACAAAATATATCCTTTGCAGGACACTATGAAACTTGGCCAGCCACAGATAAAAACAATGATTAATGGTATTGCTATTTTGGCAATTGAATTTCACCCCAGAAAAAATATACCGTTACGGACAGATTTAAACTAGGCCCGCTACTGCTAGAACACCAGATTCACGGTATTGCTATTTTGGAAATTGAATTTCACCCCTGACCAAAATATATCCTTTGCCGGACACTAATATACTTTGCCAGCCACAGCTGTGACACCAGATTCAGGGTATTGCTATTGTGGCAATTGAATTTCACCCCAGAACAAATAATATCCTTTGCAGGACACTATAAAACTTGGCCAGCCACAGCTGAAACCACTGATTTATGGTATTGCTATTTTGGGAATTGAATTTCACCCCAGAAAAAAAAAATTATCCTTTGCAGGACACTAAGAAACTTGGCCAGCCACAGCTGAAACCACTGATTTATGGTATTGCTATTTTGGCAATTGAATTTCAACCCAGATCAAAATATATCATTTGCAGGACACTATGAAACTTGGCCAGGCACAGCTGAAACCACTGATTTATGCTATTGCTATTTTTGCAATTGAATTTTACACCAGAAAAAAATATACCCTGTTAAGGACAGATTTAAACTAGGCTTGCAACTGCTTGAACACCAGATTCAGGGTATTGCTATTTTGGCAATTGAATTACACCCCAGAACAAAATATATACTTTGCCGGACACTATTATTCTTTGCCAGCCCCAGCTGAAACCACTGATTTATGGTATTGCTATTTTGGCAATTGAATTTCAACCCAGATCAAAATATATCATTTGCAGGACACTATGAAACTTGGCCAGGCACAGCTGAAACCACTGATTTATGCTATTGCTATTTTTGCAATTGAATTTTACACCAGAAAAAATATACCCTGTTAAGGACAGATTTAAACTAGGCTTGCAACTGCTTGAACACCAGATTCAGGGTATTGCTATTTTGGCAATTGAATTACACCCCAGAACAAAATATATACTTTGCCGGACACTATTATTCTTTGCCAGCCCCAGCTGGGACACCAGATTTAGTGGATTGCTATTTTGGCACTTTAATTTCACCCAAGAACAAGATATATCCTTTGCCGGACACTACGAAACTTGGCCAGCCACAGCTGAAACCACTGATTTATGGTATTGCTATTTTGGCAATTTAATTTTACCCCAGAAAAAAATATATCCTTGGCAGGACACTAAGAAACTTGGCCAGCCACAGCTGAAACCACTGATTTATGGTATTGCTATTTTGGCAATTTAATTTCACACCAGAACAAAAAATACCCTGTTATGGATAGATTTAAACGTGGCCTGCAACTGCTTGAACACCAGATTCAGGGTATTGCTACTTTGGCAATTAAATTTCACCCCAGAACAAAATATATCCTTTGCAGGACACTATGAAACTTGTACAGCCACAGCTAAAACCACTGATTTATGGTATTGCTATTTTGACAATTGAATTTTCCCCAGAAAAATGTATATATCCTTTACAGGACACTATAAAACTTGGCCAGCCACAGAGGAAAACACTGACTTATGGTATTGCTATTTTGGCAATTGAATTTCACCCCAGAACAAAATATATCCTTTGCCGGACACTATTATACTTTGCCAGCCACTGCTGGGACACCAGATTAAGGGTATTGCTATTGTGGCAATTGAATTTCACCCGAGAACAAAATATATCCTTTGCAGGACACTATGAAACTTGACCAGCCACAGCTGAAACCACTGATTTATGGGATTGCTATTTTGGCAATTGAATTTCACCCCAGAACAAAATATATCCTTTGACGGACACTATTAAACTTGTCCTGTCACAGCTGGAACACCATATTCAGGGTATTGCTATTTTGGCAACTAAATTTCACCCAAGAACAAAATATAAACTTTGCCGGACACTATTATACTTTGCCAGCCACTGCTGGGAACCCAGATTCAGAGTATTGATATTTTGACAATTGAATTTCACCCCAGAACAAAATATATCCTTTGTAGGACACTATGAAACTTGGCCAGCCACAGCTGAAACCACTGATTGATGGTATTGCTATTTTGGCAATTTAATTTCACACCAGAACAAAAAATACCCTGTTATGGACAGATTTAAACTTGGCCTGCAACTCCTTGAACACCAGATTCAGGGTATTGCTATTTTGGCAATTGAATTTCACCCTAGATCAAAATATATCCTTTGCAGGACACTATGAAACTTGGCCAGCCACAGCTGAAACCACTGATTTAAGCTATTGCTATTTTGGCAATTGAATTTAAATCCAGAACAAAATATATCCTTTGCAGGACACTATGAAACTTGGCCAGCCACAGCTGAAACCACTGATTTATGGTATTGCAATTTTGGCAATAGAATTTTACACCAGAAAAAAATATACACTGTTAAGGACAGATTTAAACTAGGCCTGCAACTGCTGGAACAACAGATTAAGGGTATTGCTATTTTGGCAATTAAATTTCACCCCAGAAAAAAGTTTACCCTGTTACGGACAGATTTAAACTAGGCCTGCAACTGCTGGAACACCAGATTCAGGGTATTGCTATTTTGGAAATTGAATTTCACCCCAGAACAAAATATATCCTTTGCCGGACACTATTAAACTTGTCCAGTCACAGCTGGAACACCAGATTTAGGGTATTGCTGTTTTGGCAACTAAATTTCACCCAAGAACAAAATATATCCTTTGCCAGACATTATGAAACTTGGCCAGCCACAGCTGAAACCACTGATTTATGGTATTGCTATTTTGGCAATTGAATTTTACCACAGAAAAAAATATATCCTTTGCAGGACACTAAGAAACTTGGCCAGCCACAGCTGAAACCACTGTATTATGGTATTGCTATTTTTGCATTTGAATTTCACCCCAATACAAAATATATCCTTTGCAGAACACTATGAAACTTGTCCAGCCACAGATGAAACCACTGATTTATGGTATTGCTATTTTGGCAATTGAATTTCACCCCAGAACAAAATATATCCTTTGCAGGACACTATGAAACTTGGCCAGCCACAGCTGAAACCACTGATTTATGGTATTGCTATTTTGGCAATCAAATTTAACCCCAGAACAAAATATATCCTTTGCCTGACACTATTAAACTTGTCCAGTCACAGCTGGAACATCAGATTCAGGGTATTGCTATTTTGGCAATTGAATTTCACCCCAGAACAAAATATATCCTTTGCAGGACACTATGAAACTTGGCCAGCCACAGCAAAAACCTCTGATTTACCGTATTGCTATTTTGTCAATTGAATTATACCCCAGAAAAAATATATATCCTTGGCAAGACAATAAGAAACTTGGCCAGCCACAGCTGAAACCACTGATTTATGGTATTGCTATTTTGGCAATTGAATTTCACCCCAGAACAAAATATATCCTTTGCAGGACACTATGAAACTTGGCCAGCCACAGCTAAAACCACTGATTTACCGTATTGCTATTTTGTCAATTGAATTATACCCCAGAAAAAATATATATCCTTGGCAAGACAATAAGAAACTTGGCCAGCCACAGCTGAAACCACTGATTTATGGTATTGCCATTCTTGCAATTGAATTTCACCCCAGAACAAAATATATCCTTTGCAGGACACTATGAAACCTGGCCAGCCATAGCTGAAACCACTGATTGATGGTATTGCTATTTTGGCAATTGAATTTCACCCAAGAGCAAAATATATCCTTTGCAGGACACTATAAAACTTGGCCAGCAACAGCTGAAACCACTGATTTATGGTATTGCTATTTTGGCAATTGAATTTCACCCCAGAAAAAAAGTTTACCCTGTTACGGATAGATTTAAACTAGGCCTGCAACTGCTGGAACATCAGATTCAGGGTATTGCTATTTTGGAAATTGAATTTCACCCCAGAACAAAATATATCCTTTGCCGGACACTATTAAACTTGTCCAGTCACAGCTGGAACACCAGATTTAGGGTATTGCTGTTTTGGCAACTAAATTTCACCCAAGAACAAAATAGATCCTTTGCCAGACATTATGAAACTTGGCCAGCCACAGCTGAAACCACTGATTTATGGTATTGCTATTTTGGCAATTGAATTTTACCACAGAAAAAAATATATCCTTTGCAGGACACTAAGAAACTTGGCCAGCCACAGCTGAAACCATTGTATTATGGTATTGCTATTTTTGCATTTGAATTTCACCCCAATACAAAATATATCCTTTGCAGAACACTATGAAACTTGTCCAGCCACAGATGAAACCACTGATTTATGGTATTGCTATTTTGGCAATTGAATTTCACCCCAGAACAAAATATATCCTTTGCAGGACACTATGAAACTTGGCCAGCCACAGCTGAAACCACTGATTTATGGTATTGCTATTTTGGCAATTTAATTTCACACCAGAACAAAAATACCCTGTTATGGACAGATTTAAACTTGGCCTGCAACTCATTGAACACCAGATTCAGGGTATTGCTATTTTGGCAATTGAATTTCACCCCAGAACAAAATATATCCTTTGCAGGACACTATGAAACTTGGCCAGCAACAGCTAAAACCACTGATTTATGGTATTGCTATTTTGGCAATAAAATTTCCCCCAGAAAATGTATATATCCTTTACAGGACACTATAAAACTTGGCCAGCCACAGATGAAACCACTGATTTATGGTATTGCTATTTTGGAAATTGAATTTCACCCCTATACAAAATATATCCTTTGCAGGACACTATTATACTTTGCCAGCCACTGCTGGGACATCAGATTTAGTGGATTGCTATTTTGGCACTTTAATTTCAACAAAGAACAAGATATATGCTTTGCAGGATACTATGAAACTTGGCCAGCCACAGCTGAAATCACTGATTTATGGTATTGCTATTTTGCCAATTGAATTTCACCCCAGAAAAAAATATATCCTTTGCAGGACACTAAGAAACTTGGCCAGCCACAGCTGAAACCACTGATTTATGGTATTGCTATTTTGGCAATTGAATTTCACCCTAGATCAAAATATATCCTTTGCAGGACACTATGAAACTTGGCCAGCCACAGCTGAAACCACTGATTTATGGTATTGCAATTTTGGCAATTGAATTTTACACCAGAAAAAAATATACACTGTTAAGGACAGATTTAAACTAGGCCTGCAACTGCTGGAACAACAGATTAAGGGTATTGCTATTTTGGCAATTAAATTTCACCACAGAAAAAAGTTTACCCTGTTACGGACAGATTTAAACTAGGCCTGCAACTGCTGGAACACCAGATTCAGGGTATTGCTATTTTGGAAATTGAATTTCACCCCAGAACAAAATATATCCTTTGCCGGACACTATTAAACTTGTCCAGTCACAGCTGGAACACCAGATTAAGGGTATTGCTGTTTTGGCAACTAAATTTCACCCAAGAACAAAATATATCCTTTGCCAGACATTATGAAACTTGGCCAGCCACAGCTGAAACCACTGATTTATGGTATTGCTATTTTGGCAATTGAATTTCACCCCAATACAAAATATATCCTTTGCAGAACACTATGAAACTTGTCCAGCCACAGATGAAACCACTGATTTATGGTATTGCTATTTTGGCAATTGAATTTCACCCCAGAACAAAATATATCCTTTGGAGGACACTATGAAACTTGGCCAGCCACAGCTGAAACCACTGATTTATAGTATTGCTATTTTGGCAATCAAATTTAACCCCAGAACAAAATATATCCTTTGCCTGACACTATTAAACGTGTCCAGTCACAGCTGGAACATCAGATTCAGGGTATTGCTATTTTGGCAATTGAATTTCACCCCAGAACAAAATATATCCTTTGCAGGACACTATGAAACTTGGCCAGCCACATCTAAAACCACTGATTTACCGTATTGCTATTTTGTCAATTGAATTATACCCCAGAAAAAATATATATCCTTGGCAAGACAATAAGAAACTTGGCCAGCCACAGCTGAAACCACTGATTTATGGTATTGCCATTCTTGCAATTGAATTTCACCCCAGAACAAAATATATCCTTTGCAGGACACTATGAAACCTGGCCAGCCATAGCTGAAACCACTGATTGATGGTATTGCTATTTTGGCAATTGAATTTCACCCAAGAGCAAAATATATCCTTTGCAGGACACTATAAAACTTGGCGAGCAACAGCTGAAACCACTGATTTATGGTATTGCTATTTTGGCAATTGAATTTCACCCCAGAAAAAAAGTTTACCCTGTTACGGATAGATTTAAACTAGGCCTGCAACTGCTGGAACACCAGATTCAGGGTATTGCTATTTTGGAAATTGAATTTCACCCCAGAACAAAATATATCCTTTGCTGGACACTATTAAACTTGTCCAGTCACAGCTGGAACACCAGATTCAGGTTATTGCTGTTTTGGCAACAAAATTTCACCCAAGAACAAAATATATCCTTTGCCAGACATTATGAAATTTGGCCAGTCACAGCTGAAACCACTGATTTATGGTATTGCTATTTTGGCAATTGAATTTTACCCCAGAAAAAATATATATCCTTTGCAGGACACTAAGAAACTTGGCCAGCCACAGATGAAACCACTGATTTATGGTATTGCTATTTTTGCATTTGAATTTCACCCCAATACAAAATATATCCTTTGAAAAACACTATGAAACTTGGCCAGCCACAGATGAAACCACTGATTTATGGTATTGCTATTTTGGCAATTGAATTTCACCCCAGAACAAAATATATCCTTTGCAGGACACTATCAAACTTGGCCAGCCACAGCTGAAACCACAGATTTATGGTATTGCTATTTTGGCAATCGAATTTAACCCCAGAACAAAATATATCCTTTTCCTGACACTATTAAACTTGTCCAGTCACAGCTGGAACATCAGATTCATGGTATTGCTATTTTGGCAATTGAATTTCACCCCAGAACAAAATATATCCTTTGCAGGACACTAAGAAACTTGGCCAGCCACAGCTGAAACCACTGATTTATGGTATTGCCATTCTTGCAATTGAATTTCACCCCAGAACAAAATATGTCCTTTGCAGGACACTATGAAACCTGGCAAGCCACAGCTGAAACCACTGATTGATGGTATTGCTATTTTGGCAATTGAATTTCACCCAAGAGCAAAATATATCCTTTGCCTGAAACTGTTAAACTTGTCCAGTCACAGCTGGAACATCAGTTCAGGGTATTGCTATTTTGGCAATTGAATTTCACCCCAGAACAAAATATATCCTTTGCAGGACACTATGAAACTTGGCCAGCCACAGCTAAAACCACTGATTTACCGTATTGCTATTTTGTCAATTGAATTATACCCCAGAAAAAAATTTATATCCTTGGCAAGACAATAAGAAACTTGGCCAGCCACAGCTGAAACCACTGATTTATGGTATTGCCATTCTTGCAATTGAATTTCACCCCAGAACAAAATATATCCTTTGCAGGACACTATGAAACCTGGCCAGCCATAGCTGAAACCACTGATTGATGGTATTGCTATTTTGGCAATTGAATTTCACCCAAGAGCAAAATATATCCTTTGCAGGACACTATAAAACTTGGCCAGCAACAGCTGAAACCACTGATTTATGGTATTGCTATTTTGGCAATTGAATTTCACCCCAGAAAAAAAGTTTACCCTGTTACGGACAGATTTAAATTAGGCCTGCAACTGCTGGAACACCAGATTCAGGGTATTGCTATTTTGGAAATTGAATTTCACCCCAGAACAAAATATATCCTTTGCCGGACACTATTAAACTTGTCCAGTCACAGCTGGAACACCAGATTCAGGTTATTGCTGTTTTGGCAACTAAATTTCACCCAAGAACAAAATATATCCTTTGCCAGACATTATGAAACTTGGCCAGCCACAGCTGAAACCACTGATTTATGGTATTGCTATTTTGGCAATTGAATTTTACCCCAGAAAAAAATATATCCTTTGCAGGACACTAAGAAACTTGGCCAGCCACAGCTGAAACCACTGATTTATGGTATTGCTATTTTTGCATTTGAATTTCACCCCAATACAAAATATATCCTTTGCAGAACACAATGAAACTTGGCCAGCCACAGATGAAACCACTGATTTATGGTATTGCTATTTTGGAAATTGAATTTTACCCCAGAAAAAAATATATCCTTTGAAGGACACTAAGAAACTTGGCCAGCCACAGCTGAAACCACTGATTTATGGTATTGCTATTTTTGCATTTGAATTTCACCCAAGAACAAAATATATACTTTGCAGAACACTATGAACCTTGGCCAGCCACAGATGAAACCACTGATTTATGGTATTGCTATTTTGGCAATTGAATTTCACCCCAGAACAAAATATATCCTTTGCCGGACACTATTATACTTTGCCAGCCACTGCTGGGACACCACATTAAGGGTATTGCTATTGTGGCAATTGAATTTCACCCGAGAACAAAATATTTCCTTTGCAGGATACTATGAAACTTGGCCAGCAACAGCTGAAACCACTGATTTATGGTATTGCTATTTTGGCAATTGAATTTCTCCCCAGAACAAAATATATCCTTTGCAGGACACTATGAAACTT